>JASCZW010009155.1:0-44687 GCA_034211315.2 Aedes japonicus
GATTTCCTTCACTGTTCTACGTTTTTAAAAACTAAATAACTCTAGAACACACTTTTATTCACTACACTTAACGATGTTGCTACACAAATTACCAAATAAGGAAGAGGACGAGCCGCGTTGCTGGCTCGTTTTTATTACCTAATTATGCTTACCTATGCGCATTCTGTGCCCTAACACCTGATTGGTGCACTGTGTGGCGTGATGCGCCACGTTGCGCGCCAGTTGTTCCTATTGGCTAATTCACCTAACAGTGTTTTCCTGACTACTCCCCGTTTACTTGAAAGCCGTCCTCGGCTTTCGCGATCCTCTACTGCTATGGTTGTCCGTTGCTATGGTCGTCTGCTGTTATGGTTGTCTGCTACTTCTGAGTGGTCCGCGGTCTTATTGTTGGGGGATTAGCCTTGGTTGTCTGATGGGTGCAATGTGCCTACGTTCTTTCTCTGATTCCAGGGGTGCCTTTTCGTTCGTGGTGACGGTGGTACGTGATATAACGATTCTCGAGAGCCATATGATGATGATTACTATAATGAGGAGGGTCGTCGTAGATAACGATCCTAACGACAGCCACCTGAAGACGTTCAACCTTCCTTGTATGTTGTCTGTGGTCAAGTTCAACTTCCGAAGGGTCTCTCGGTGCTCCAAATGGAATACCTGCAAGTACTCCAGGGGAATTCTGTTTATGGTTCTGGTTGCATTTACTTTTAGTCCCGTGGTCGAGTACAAATGATTTAACCGGTATTGTGACGTCTAGGTTTATATACTCCTCTCCGTTGATATAAACCGAGCAATCAGAGATTTGGATTAAAAATGACCCGACCAGCTTCTTGGGTTGCTGTAGACAGTTTGATGACAGGGTTATGTTCCCATCGTTTATGATGATATTGGCTTCGTCGATACGCTTAATGTGGTTTTGTCCATATGTTTTTTCCATGAGACAATCAGCAGAGTTTCCACTGATAATTTTCGTGATACATGGATCTGCTGGCTTTAACTGAGAGCTGGAGCAGATGTACAGGTTTTTCAATTTTGGACACAGTGATTGAACCGAATATGATTTGATGCCTTTGAGAAGATAGTTCGACTGTATGTGGATTTTCGAGCCTCTATTGATGATTGGTTCTATGTAATATAGTTCATAGTTTATGGCTTTGATTTTTGGAATCTTCAACACGTAGATAATCTGTTGAGCATTGTGTATGATGTATGCACTTGCGATGTCGAGAATATTGTTTGGCGAATCTAAACCAAAATGTTGATCAGTAATAAAGGTTCTGGCTAGCTGCAGTTCCTGTATTGTGATGAGCCGGCTACTGGGGATATTTATCCTAGCTAATGTTATTGCTTCTTCTATTGTTTCTAAATGTTTGATAAGCTCGTCTATGTTGAATAATAAATTGACGGAATACATTCTATCGATAATTTCGTTGGAAATGCTGGAGATGAATAATGACAAGGACATTGACATGTTAAGAATTCTGTTCTCGAATTGCCTATTTATTCGAATTTGTTCATTGTTTTGATCTATTAAAGAATTGGTTGTTACGTTAATAATTCGCAAGTCTTCCGCGTCGGGACTTCCCGAGATGTATTTCCACGCTGAGCCTAAAGCTTCCCATCTCTTCTTCCGTACTGATTTAGTTGGCTTTAATTTCCTATATGTTTCGATTAATTTTCTAACTTTGAGTTTGATTAATGGTGCTAGTAAATCATCATTAAATGCTCTTTCTTGAACTATTGACTGCACTTGGTCTATTGAATTCTGAATGGCGTCTGTATCAATGATATGTAAAATCCTAAGATGACTGTTACTGATCCTAGCTTCGCCTATCGTCACTACTCCAAGAGGGTTCTGTCCAAGATCGTGAACATGTATGAATGTGGAGGTCGCTGTCGCCAGAAAACATAGTCTGAAATGAGGATGGTCAGGTCTCAGTTATAATTTGATGTTTGTCTTGTGTGTTTTTATGTTTTGGTGGTCGGTTATCGTTTTCTCGTTTTGTTGTATTACGTCTACTAATCTATATCGGTGACCAAAGGGGTGCGGTTTCGCCCTCCCTTTGACCAACACTTGATTATCGTCTAAGTTATGGTATTTTCGTGTGTCAGTTGCTACCTTTCTTTCGTTGTGTTTATTTGCTGTTAATTTTATATTGTCCCTCGCGGTCTGTATGTTCTTTTGCTTCGCAAGATTGATTTCGGCGGCATCAAGCGATGAACACGTTCCGAAAACAATTTCGCGAGGCTTGAGGTCAGTCGTACTGTGTTTCGAGTCGTTGTAAAGGGCGGTGATTATAGCTAATCCCTCGTAAAGCGTAAGGTGTTCAACCTTGCTACGGTTTGCTAGGTACATTTCCAGCAGTGTATTGTGGAAACGCTCCACAATTCCATTGCCTCTGCTGTCACTAGCAAAGTGCAGATCAACTCCCTGCTCCTCAAGGAATTCTCTAAAATCCGTACTCCGAAATCCTGTTGCCTGATCGCATGTTATCATTTTAGGCAACCCGAAGATTTTGAAATACTCGGTAAGCGCTTCTATCAGCTCTTCTGTGGTTTCGTTTGATATTTGGTATATTTGAGCGAATTTTGTGAAAGAATCTACGAGAGTCAGAAACTTTTGCTGTTCTTTAACATATACGTCGATAAAGACGTTTTCGAAAGGCTTCTCGTAAATTCTTCGAGCGATTGGAATTCGAAAAGGTTTTCTTTCGTATTTTGCGAATTTGCAATCTTCGCAGTTTTTTACAAATGCTTTCACTTTACCCAACATGCCAGGAAAGTAGGCGCTCTTCCTAACTTCCTCGTATGTCAGTTTATAATTGCGATGATTGAAATTATGATGTCGTCGGATAAACTCCTGTTGGTCATCACCTGAAACAATATCTGGTAACAAGAGATTAGCATATTGTACCTTTAAATTTTTGTTGTAGTTGTCACGAATAATTTTGTCACAACTGTATACTATCTCTTTTGGGGCGAAGATACAGTTACTAGAAGAAGGGTCTAAATACTTCTTAATGATATCTTTTAATTCATCGTCTGAATATTTTTCTCTGTGGAACACATGACGTACAAACCCAGGGAAAATCCTACACATGATGTGAGGACTCTTCTTTGCATCTGAAGTGACCTTGATTATAAGCTGAGTTTTGAATTGGTTTACGATTTCCGGGCCATAGATCTTGTCGTTGGGATAGCACTCGTTCTTTAGTTCGTGTAGATTCACTTCTACAGATGGGATTCTTGACAGACCATCTGCCACAACATTTTGTTTGCCCTTCTTATAGATGATTTTGAAGTCATACTGTTCTAAGTATAACCGTTGTCGTGTTACTTCTTCCAGTAGCGTCGGTCAATTTCAATTCTTTCGTTAGGGGTTCATGATCAGTGTATATTATGAAAGGTCTTCCGTACAAATAAGGCCTGAATCTCTTCGCGGCGAAATAGATGGCTAGAAGTTCTTTAGCCGTCGCTGAGTATTTCTCTTCCGCTTTCGAAAGAGTTCTAGAAAGGTAGGCTATTGGCCTTTCCTTTCCATTGTCTATTTGACAAAGTACGGCCCCAATAGCTATATTGGAGGCATCGGTTGTCAAAATGAAAGGCTCGTTGAAATTTGGATATGCTAACAACAGATCGGTGGACATAATTTGTTTTAGCTCCAGGAAAGCTTTCTCATAATCGATTGTTACATCAATGTTTTTTGACTTTCCTCTCAACTGGCCCGTGAGTGGTTTCGCTATTTTTGCAAAACTTGGTATAAACCGCCTATAATAGCTGACGGTCCCTAGGAACGATTTCAATTCTTTTGGCGTTTTTGGCAAAGGCCAATTCAAAATCGCTTCAACCTTTCTAGGGTTCGGTTTTACGCCGTCGGTCGTGACAACGTGTCCCAGAAATTCTACTTCCTTTCGGAGAAATTCGGACTTGTCGCACTGGATTTTAAGGTTCGCATTACGCAATGTTTCGAGTATTTTCGCAATGTCTTTAAGGTGTTCTTTTAGAGATGTTGAAAAAACGATGATATCGTCCATATAGACGAAGCATCGAATGCCTAAATGTTTCCGGAGTACTGAGTCCATTAGCCTCTGGAAAGTGGCCGGCGCATTTTTCAGACCGAATGGCATTCGGACAAATTCAAATTTGCCGTGGTCAATGTTGAATGCCGTTTTTGGCACATCTTTGGGGTCAATTTCAATCTGGTGAAATCCGCTGGCCAGGTCCAATACTGAAAAATATTGGGCTTTTCCGAGCCGGTCTAGTATTTCACTAATTTCCGGAATAGGGTATCGGTCCGCAGGAGTTTTTTCATTTAACTTCCTGTAGTCCACGACTATCCGGTATTTCTTCTTTCCCGAGTTGTCCATCTTCTTAGGTACGACCCATATGGGCGAAGTCCAAGGAGATGATGACTCACGGATTATCCCTGTATCGAGCATTTTCTGTATTTGATCAGAAACCTCTTCTCTCAGGTTATAAGGATATTTATATGTTTTTTGGTGTATGGGTTTATCGTCGGTCGTATCGATGCGGTGCTTAACCTCATGTGTAAATGTTAATTTTTTTTCGTTGAAGAAAACATCCTTAAAAGGTTTTAACGTCCTCAATAGTTCGCTTTTTTCTTTTCGTTATTCAGATGATCAGCTGGAAAATTAATTTTTGAACAGGCCTCGTTCTGATTTAAAAGAAACTGCTCATTCTCAAACGGCTGTACATTCATTTTCGCACCCGGTTTGCTGGCGGAAAGATGGACGGTAGCTTGGTTGCCTGTAGATTGATACACCCCAGGTTGTAACGAGACACCGGCGGTGAGGTTTATTTCATTTTCGATAAGAAATGCACCGTCTGCCGTAGTGCAGATATTGGCTAGCTGATCGGTTTGTTCGTGAAAGTTCATCGAAGAAGGGTAGTACTTTGCAAGTGGGTACTTCTTATCACTTATGATAAGTTGGTGATTCTTGGAGTCAATCATGGCTTTCATTGATGCTATATTTTCATAGCCGACTAAACCATCGAAAAATTCATGAAATTTAAAAACATGGTACGGGAGCTTTGTGTTAAACGATTCGGAGAAGAAGTTTGCGTGTACGACTTTGTCGATTAAAAATTTTCCATTTTTATTGGTTACAATTGATGGATTTTTCGTTTTTGAAGCCTTTTTAACATGTTCGGGGCTAATGTATGACTTGTTGGCCCCAGTGTCAATCAAGAAGTTTAGATACCCTTTAGTTGTGGAGAATCTTAGATACGGTATAAAGTTTAGGTCAGCGGCTTTTTTGCTCTGGCCTGGTGAAAATTTAGTTCGTCGCTTTCGACATCGCTGTCGAATGCATCGGACGCTTCGTGCTCCTGTTCCTCCGGTTCACTTATTACGTCTCTCTCTTCCGTGTTATTCGTCTCGGTTCTCTGTTTTACATGGAACGGTTTTTTGAATTTATGTGGAGTGTTGGGTTTCGAGGTGTTGGCTTGCGGAGGATAATTGCCACTCGCTTGTGTATTCTGGGGTTTGGATGATTTAAATTTGTTTGGTAAATGGTATGGATTTGAATACGTTTGCGGTTTGGTGCGTGTCTCTGCATTTTGGTTTAACAGAACCGCTTGGTGCGCTTCCTCTAGATTTTTAGGTTTTGAGTTCCTAATAATGGAACTAAGTGGTTCTTGAATATTATCTAAATATTTCGCCACCGTAATAATTTCAATTATTTCGTGGGCGGATAAAGGATTAGATTGAAGATTGGCTTTTAGTCTGGTATTTGTCTCCTTCACCTCGCTATAGAATCGAAGGTGACCTTTGTCACCTTTCTTTATTCTAAATAGGGTTGAAAGATTGGTGGTGAAATCTTTCTCATCACCATAATTTTCGATAAGTATCTTTTGATACCTTCGATGGTCGGTGGATTGCCATTTGCGCACAACACTGTGCGGGCTTCTCCTTTGACCCTGTTTTTTATGGCCCTTATATAAAGGCTGCTAAGGGAATATCCCCCGTTTTGATTCTCTACTTTGAAGTCATTGTATAATTCGTCGACTTCTTCTATCCATGCGGATAGTTCCTTTTATTGCCGAGAATTCAGACAGATATTTAAACGGGTCGGGGAGCTTGAAAGCATCGCCGCCCTGGGATGGTCTGGCCATCATTTTGGTGCGTAGCTCAGCCAATTCGGCCCTGAGCTCGCCCAATTCGTGTTCTGGGTCGCCTTCGTTACGATTAGAAAGCTCCTCTTTAAGCTCACTCACTAGGAGCCTGAGCTGCTCAATCTCTTCTAAGCTTGTATCGGAATTACGAGCTTTTGGCATTTTGTGTTTGAACTAAAGCGTATAGAAGGAGAAAAAAATGTTACTTACAGTACAAAGACGGGTAACATCCAGGGGTCGAAATACGTGATACGTGGCGGACTGCTCGCTGTCGTTCCCGTTGTCGGTGTCGCTGCGTTGTCGATGGTACTCAACTGTTGCTTAGCGTGACCAACTCCAGATCGCTGTCGCGGCAAATCACTTTAAACACTTTTTATTTTCGCGTGGCGGACTGCTCGCTGTTGTCCCCGTTGTCGATGTCGCTGCGTTGTCGATGAAATTCAACTTGTGCTTAGCGTGATCGATTCTGAGATCGCTGTCGCTGCAAATCACTTTTACCACTTTTATTTTAGCGTTTTAACACCACTTTTCACACGCGAATCCCACTTCTGACACCAGTTAGGGATTTCCTTCACTGTTCTACGTTTTTAAAAACTAAATAACTCTAGAACACACTTTTATTCACTACACTTAACGATGTTGCTACACAAATTACCAAATAAGGAAAGAGGACGAGCCGCGTTGCTGGCTCGTTTTTATTACCTAATTATGCTTACCTATGCGCATTCTGTGCCCTAACACCTGATTGGTGCACTGTGTGGCGTGATGCGCCACGTTGCGCGCCAGTTGTTCCTATTGGCTAATTCACCTAACAGTGTTTTCCTGACTCTAAAAATCTAAATATTAAAAAAATTAAAAATCTAAAAATCTAAATACCTAAAAAAATCTAAACATTTAAAAATCTTAAAATCTAAAAATCTAAAAATCTAAAAATCTAAAAATACTAAAATATTAAAATCTAAATATATTAGTATCTAATAAAAATTTAAAAATTTAAAAATGAAAAATTATTATATCTTAATATCTAAAAATCTATCAGAAATCTAAATATCTAAAAATCTATATATCTAAGAATGCTTGAAAATTTAAAAATTTAAAAATCTTAAATCCAACAATCTGAAAATCTAAGAATCTAAAAATCTAAAAATCTAAAGAACTCAATATCGAAATATCTAAAAATCTACTAGAATATGAAATAGACATGAAGCTAGTCTATATCAAGTGATATAGCTCGTAGACCGAACGGCACATTACATTTTCTTTTTCTTTTGGCAAAAATTATGAAATAACATAAACATATTTACCGTGTCGAAGTTCCGGCAATCTCAGCCCTTTGAAATTACATCAGAACAAATTATTTGGACAAGGTTCCCGATGGGGTTTTGAGTTTTTGTTTTGATTCGATTAGACATACATTGCAAAACACTTTGTCAGGAAGCAGATGATGTGTAAAACCATTTTTGACATGTTTTAGCACCAATTTTTTTCCACACATCGCTGGTTCGATTACGATTAATTGTGGTATCAATATGTACACTTGCGATGGAAATTTTCTCGACATTTAAGACGGACATTTCATTATTTTTAAATTCAAGTTTACTTGCGAAATTGCCAAAAGTCGAAACACGAAAATGTACACTGAAGTTTTTAGAACGAAACGACAAAGCTGATAAGTGTTTCACACGCACACTCTTGGATAGCACATCTCATCGAGATGTTATAATTTGTCATCAGTAATAAAAGCAGGTTTCTGAAGGGCTAACGAACACAACTTAACTAAACTTTAAGCATATTTTATCGGCGTGACTCAAATTGCCCGGCGGCGTGAGCAAAAAAATGCAGCGGCGCGCCGGTTGAAAATAGCGGCGGCGGCGGCGCTATAAAATCGTCGGCGACGGCAGCGTGGCGCGGCGGCGCACAGGTCTAGTTGGAAGATGCAGTAACGGACGGCGACCACATCGAGATAGCAACTTTGGATCTGTCGAATGCCACCGGACGATCGGATTTCTCGAAAAAACCTCCTGGCCAAACTGGGAGGGCAGCCTCTTGGCAGAGGCGAACCGACTCCTCACGGAAACCGCCGGTCAAGTGCTCCCGCCGGTGTCCACGATGCATTGGTGTGGAGCCAGGGGCTGGAACATGCTAAAACAAGAACTGACTCGTCAATAAAAAACCAATTCAAAGCAGGTTCCAAAGCGGTTGCCATCAGAAGAAAGGTAGCTGAGCTGCAAATCAACCCGTTATGCAAATCACACTGTCCGGTTTTCGGCTGGATCACGATCACTAGGGAGAGTTGGTGCGGGTGTCTCAGAGTCTGATCTGGTCGCCTGTCATCGCCTCCCAGACCAGTGCAACGTTTTCTCTGCTGAGGCAGCAGCGGCTCTGATTGCTGCAACAACACCAGCTGACCGACCGATTGCCGTCTTTACGGATTCAGCCAGCGTAGTGACCGCACTAGAGTCAGACAACGCAAGACATCCTTGGATCCAAAAGATTCAGTGGAAGGCACCACCGAACACAACGTTTATATGGATTCCAGGTCATTCCGGAATTCCGAGAAATGAAGCGGCTGACCACCTAGCAGCTTCCGGAAGACGACAGGCTTTTTACACAAATCTGGTCCCAGCTTCTGACATGAAAACATGGGTAACCAAGGTCATCGAGAACAAATGGGCCGAAGAATGGCTATGCGCTGGGGAGGAACCAGGGAATTCTCCTTACGGAGGATTAAAGGAGATATCATCAAGTGGGAGGACCCTAAGGATCACCGGGAACAGCAGAAGCTGTCAAGACTGAGGACTGGTCACGTGGGTTTTGCCTACAACATGGGTGGTGGCGGGGAATTTAAAGTCATGTGCTCAGTATGTCGGGTGCATCACTCCGTGGAACACGTCCTTTGCCACTGTCCACAGTACGAAGGCCCAAGAAGACAGTACGCGATCTCAGGAAGTATCAATAATGCTCTGGGAGACGATCTATCATCAATCGCGGCGGTGTTTCTCTTCTTGAAGGATACCAGCCTTTTCAACCGGATCTAGAGCCACACAGAGAAAAGATAAAGGAGTTGAAAATAGAAAACATATATAAAATAAATAAATAAATAAATAAGGGACTTAAAGTCCCCAACACTTGGGGGTTCCTTCCGGACTCTCCTCGTATTGAGTGAAAACTTATTATAATAAGGGATTCGTCCCCCAAAACTTGGTAGAGTCTCCTTCAGGACTCTTCCTCGTATTTTTCAATCGAGAAAGAGACGAACCAGCTTCTAGCTGAAAATCTCTATAATAAAGAAACAAAAAAAAAAATTTGTAATACAATTATTGGAAACTATCTATCACTAATAAATGCATGACCGCCATCAAAACTACCCATCAAAAAAGTGTATGATTTAATTATTTCTATTTTTAGACAAAGGCACAACGACGGATGTACACTTTTATGATTTACTTTGCATTGTTACCTAAGATAATAGGGCTTTTTCATATAAATTGGGTGAGTAAAAGTCATGCAATACTGGACCCTTTACTTTACGCATTTTCTCGTTTACATCATGCATCGAATAAAACGTATTACGATTGCAAAATTGCATCTTTATGTTGTGGTCATGTGTTGATCGGTCAGATATGTAGGGTTCAGGTTTCTGTCTGATGTGACAAACTTGCCTCAGGCTGAAAGTCATGTAAATAAAAAACAAAACCAACAACTAGGGTATGTGTCCCTAGACTCAGCCTATCATGCAATGATCGATTACATTTTTTGATTATAACTCATCTAAAGTTTTGAAGCTGAAGGCGAGATTCAATCTAGTTACTGCACTTGCTAAGATAGGTTTGATAAGACATTTGGTAGTATGTATCACGAAAAAATACACAACTTTTTTTATAAAGTCAGAAACTTTCAAGGGATATGGATTTAATGTCGTTCTACAGGCACCAAATTGGGTCTATGCATGGATGCAACTTCGTCCCATTCGATGAATTTATTACTAAATGCTGTCTTTGTACGGTTTTTTCTTCATATTCTATGAATTCAAGCATTGTCAGCTGTATTCTGTTTACTTATCACAAAATTTTACAAAACAAACTAAAGTAAAACTGTTTTGAAACACATAAGTGATATTTATATAAGATTTACTAGCCATTCAATAATGAAAACATTATAAATCACTATACAAAGACTTAGTTCCTTCAGTTTGTGTTTAGATGAGCCACTTGAATATAAACAACCGCAAGCTCATTCATTTCCACTTGAAATTTCACCAATAACAACGTTTTTACTACGTTATTGATACAACAGGCCATAGTTGGGAACATACAAAAAAATATGTCCCCAATATTGGGTCTATGATTTTCTTGTAAAATAATTGTTGTGTTAGCTATGTGAACTGTTAGTTTGTAACATGTAAATATTTTCTGCACATCCAGACTGCATTACTTGATTTATCGATTCAATTAAGCCAAATTTAAATCACTTGAAGATCGTGCAGATTTTCTGTTCAGCTTAACCAGTGAAATCATGATGCCCCAAAAGCTCAAGAAATCAAAAATTACGCGGAAGTGAACAACTATAAGTTGATTATTATTGTCTTGATTGCTTCGGATTACATCGGTCAGCTTAATAGCAACAGGATTTTGTTGATTATTGCTAAATTAATGACACATTTGGTACATAGGCCGAATGAAGGAGCTAGGCTAACATTACATCCCCTTACCCTACTTGAAAATAGCTGGGTTACTATGCAATGCTATAAGGTCAAAGTAGGAGAATTATAGCTGATTAGTCGATTTGTTTTGAATTTTCACATTCAACCTTATGATAATTTTCGTTATAAAATGTTTGTTTGTGTCATATGATATCGTATTTTATAAGTCAAACGGATGTTATTTAAATTTACCAAACTTAATCTCTGAAACATTTTTTTTAAAATTTGTTTTCGTTCCAACTATCACAGGTAGTCGAAGTAAGTAAAATTTTTGGTTAGAACAAACTTAATTCTGCTTATGTTCACATAAATTATTCCTCCATTATAACGTTATTTATTTGGGGAAAAGATTCGGTGAATAGCGTTCCCGTTTAACTTAAATCTGGTTGATTTAAGGATACTGTGTACTCAATTTAAAAGTTTCCCTCAAATGTCGGTGTAATAATTAACCGACTTGTCGTTGTATCGACCGAGCCGGTTTATTCGAGGATTTTTATCTGTCAAAACAAGTATTATTAATAATTTTTTAGTTTTATTCAATGAATCATGCAGTTCAACATGCAGTTCACCAGTTCAAATCTGTAAATAAAATCCAAAATGAAAAACTGCACACAACACCTGGTACCAGTTCAATATATAAGAATCCCATCATAGAAGAATAAGAATGGTTGATGGTGTCCAGTTGATTTGTTGAAATGATTTCAGCAAAAAAACTACTGCTAGTGTTTCGTGTTTTACTATGTTTAGTTTTTATATAGAAAAATATGAGTGAAAATATAGAAAAATATGTATTTTACTCATAGTGCTAAGGAAAGCCGATTTGTTTTGCTACGTTTGTTCAAGCAGAGGTATTTATAAGTGAACAGTTATTGTGCAGAGAAATCCAATAAGAATTTTGTCAAGTTGCGGGTTTAGAGTGACAAAATAAAAATTTTTTAGCTGAAAAATAACATACCTTCCTCATACTCCTAGTGGCTTACTTTTAACCTCATTTATCCTTTGCGGCATCCATATCTCTCCAGAATCTAGTAGCATGAGTAACTCTCCGGTAAACGCACTCAAAGCAAGGTCACTGGATGTTTCGCAACCATTGCTTTCCAGGACTACATGTTGAAATTGTCGTTGGAATGATTTGGATCCTGAAAAATATATGTTTTATTAAGATTTGATAATCATATGTAGGTATGTCTAAATGATTTTACCTTGATCGAGTAGACTTTCTATGCTGGCTGTGGCGAGAACGATATGCCTTGTGCGGCGAGATGCGTCGCATAAAGGGCGATACGGTCAAAATTTGGTCAATATCAACTGACGTATTTCTTTCAATTTTGCATTTAAAAAACCTGAACACTCCCTCATTTTGAAGGTGTGTGTGTGTAGAATGTTGTTCCTATTTTGATTTTGGAATTCACTCTTCAGTTGTCAAAATGCCGTCCAAGCAAGAAGAGCAGCGTATCAAAATTTTGCTCGCGCATCGCGAAAATCCGAGCTACTCACACGCAAAGTTGGCAAAATCGCTAAAAGTTGCCAAATCAACCGTTACAAATGTAATTAAAGTGTTTGGGGAACGTTTGTCGACAGCCAGGAAGTCTGGATCGGGGGAAATCGAAAACCGGAAGCCGCTGGAGACGACAAAGAGAGTTGCCGGTAGTTTCAAGCGAAACCCTAACCTATCTCTCCGAGATGCCGCAAATAAGCTGGGTGTATCGTCTACAACCGTGCATCGAGCCAAAAAACGAGCCGGACTATCGACTTACAAGAAGGTAGTGACTCCAAATCGCGATGATAAACAAAATACGACGGCCAAAGCGCGATCCCGGAGGCTGTACACGACGATGCTGACGAAGTTTGACTGCGTGGTAATGGACGACGAAACCTACGTCAACCCCGACTACAAGCAGCTTCCGAGACAGGAGTTTTATACGGCAAAAGGAAGGGGAAAGGTAGCAGATATTTTCAAGCACACGAAACTGTCAAAGTTCGCAAAGAAATATCTGGTTTGGCAAGCCATCTGTACCTGTGGCTTGAAAAGCAGCATTTTCATAGCTTCCGGGACTCGTCAACCAAGAAATTTACGTGAAAGAGTGTTTGAATAAACGTCTGCTGCCTTTCCTGAAGAAACACGGTTGTTCCGTACTGTTTTGGCCGGATTTGGCATCTTGCCATTACGGTAAAAAGGCCATGGAGTGGTACGTCGCCAACAACGTGCAGGTGGTTCCCAAGGACAAGAACCCTCCCAACACGCCAGAGCTCCGCCCAATTGAGAAATATCAGGCTATTGTCAAGCGGAACCTAAAGAAGACCAAAACAACTGCTAAGGACGAGCAGCAGTTCAAGGCAAACTGGGTTCTTGCGGCGAAGAAGGTGGACAAGGTGGCTGTACAAAATCTGATGGCAGGGGTCAAGCGTAAGGCCCGGCAATTCGGATTGGAAAAGCGGAAGCCTAACTAAATATTTTTCCTGAATTTTATACTAATTGAACTTGAAAAAGAAATTTAATTTGATTTTTTAAATAAACGATTTCACCGATTTACACGCGTTTTCCTTGACCAAATTTTTGACCGTATCACCCTTTATTTGATATGGAATTACTGAACTCATCATAGTTATTGCTGACCCGGAAGTGTAGGTAACGAATGCTTAATGAACAAGTATGATTTATCGTTTTCCTCGAATACAGAAAGTGGTAATAAAGTCCAGAATAGCTAAAATGGACAAGCTTTTCGTGATCTTCTTCAGTTTTATTAATTTCCAAAACTCCTCTTTTATGAATATTTCGTACAATTTCTTCGCTTCCAAATGCCGTTACGCTTTTAAGCAGCTGATTGTAAACCAATAACATCATTTTCAAGACAATGAAGTATTCTCCGTATTCGTCATGACGCAAAATAAATAGTTTCCAGCTGTATACGTGTAGCCAAAAAATGTTCCTTTTCAACATAAATATTTTGATTATCATCCAGTTTAACTTGCACGCAAAGAATTTTGGATAGTGCTAGGAAAAGTTTTCCACGTACTTTTCCAATAGAAAATCATTATTGAATCGTTTGTTTCGTGTGTTTAAGAGACCCTGAGTATATTGATGCTGTTCGCTGCAGAACTTCACTACATTTTTGAAATTTGGTGTAGTTCTGAGGCAGCGTTTGAAAAACAGAGTTTTCTTTCACAAAAGAGTGTACAATAATGTATATATTGGGCCCATCCAAAGTATGTATCGAGGGTAATGAAGTGTGAAATGGTGTTTTTGGTCTCAACGGTGTTTTGAAATTAAATTTTCTCAATTCAATATATTCCCGTAGATCTGATGCAAGTATATTTATCTGGTCACTTAAAAGCACTGGTGATGTTATTGTGTCTGTGATTTTTAACGTAGGACTACGTTTCTCTTTTCTATACCGGGTGCCGTTTCAAAATTTTGAAAAATGAGAGCGTTACGCAAAAGTGAAAGGTTTTTGAACGCTTATAACTCTCGTTCTACTTAACAGAATGACTTCATTCTTACACCATTTGATCAAAAAGACTCACAAATTTTTCGCATTGAAATTTGAAAGAAGTTCAATTAGTATAAGTATTTCAATTTTTCATTAGAAAATGACCTTTTTTGCTCCCATACAAATTTGGACATCAACAGGTTGAAAAATGTGTTTTCCCTAGCAAGGTCATAGGAAACGGGTAACAAATGTCTTCTTCTTCTTCAAAATAACTTTGCTTTGTTGCTGGTATTCTGATCTTCAATTGTGACATCGAATGATATCATATTTGCGCTACGCTCTGATTGGTTCATACTGCCACAGTTACCGTGCCAGCAGTTGTGAAACATGTAGGGAACGACCAACCAATCAGTTCTCGCTGTGCATCCGTATGCGACAGACTTGATTCGGCGAGTACGTCGATGGAAACGCCGCCAGAAGACCAGAATCATCCCACGTCACTGGTCATCCGCAACGACGAGGAGCTGAAATGTATTTTCTCCGATGTGACCAGCACAGAATGGTGTCCTGCCAAACGTCCTGCATAGTCCTCCTTAATAGGACGAACATTTTAAAATGCTTCTTAAAAATTTAAATGAAATTCTAAATAAAAACGGTTTGTTGTATGATGGAAGAAAAAATCCAGAACTTTCCAATAGAGGCATTATTTTTATTTTATTTTTATTTGGCTGAAAATGTCTTTATTGAGAAGATTTAGATTTTTCTTCCATCATACAACAAACCGCTTTTAATAATAATTTCATTTGAATTATTTAGAAGCATTTAAAATTTTTCGTCCTATACCTTAACATGGGAGCTGTCAGATTTATCACCACACGGTGTCTTCTTCTTTATTCAACCTGATTCATCAATTCTAGAAGGGCTGATTCGAGCCGAACTGCGACTGTACCAACCTTTCTGGATGAGTACTGCTCGCCAGTGCACCCTCCAGTGTGCTCGCTCGCTACAGCAGATTTGGTCCTGTACAGCAAGACTGAATCAAATTCTATGAATAAAGTTCACCAATAATTAGTTTCCATTAGTACACGGTAAATGGATGATTTTCTCCAAATCAGCTTGCTTATTAAAGAGTTTGTTTGGATGAATATTTCAATCATTCAATTAATCTATGCATGGATGCAACTTCGTCCCATTCGATGAATTTATTACTAAATGCTGTCTTTGTACGGTTTTTTCTTCATATTCTATGAATTCAAGCATTGTCAGCTGTATTCTGTTTACTTAACACAAAATTTTACAAAACAAACTAAAGTAAAACTGTTTTGAAACACATAAGTGATATTTATATAAGATTTACTAGCCATTCAATAATGAAAACATTATAAATCACTATACAAAGACTTAGTTCCTTCAGTTTGTGTTTAGATGAGCCACTTGAATATAAACAACCGCAAGCTCATTCATTTCCACTTGAAATTTCACCAATAACAACGTTTTTACTACGTTATTGATACAACAGGCCATAGTTGGGAACATACAAAAAAATATGTCCCCAATATTGGGTCTATGATTTTCTTGTAAAATAATTGTTGTGTTAGATATGTGAACTGTTAGTTTGTAACATGTAAATATTTTCTGCACATCCAGACTGCATTACTTGATTTATCGATTCAATTAAGCCAAATTTAAATCACTTGAAGATCGTGCAGATTTTCTGTTCAGCTTAACCAGTGAAATCATGATGCCCCAAAAGCTCAAGAAATCAAAAATTACGCGGAAGTGAAAAACTATAAGTTGATTATTATTGTCTTGATTGCTTTGGATTACATCGGTCAGCTTAATAGCAACAGGATTTTGTTGATTATTGCTAAATTAATGACACATTTGGTACATAGGCCGAATGAAGGAGCTAGGCTAACATTACATCCCCTTACCCTACTTGAAAATAGCTGGGTTACTATGCAATGCTATAAGGTCAAAGTAGGAGAATTATAGCTGATTAGTCGATTTGTTTTGAATTTTCACATTCAACCTTATGATAATTTTCGTTATAAAATGTTTGTTTGTGTCATATGATATCGTATTTTATAAGTCAAACGGATGTTATTTAAATTTACCAAACTTAATCTCTGAAACATTTTTTTTAAAATTTGATTTCGTTCCAACTATCACCGGTAGTCGAAGTAAGTAAAATTTTGGTTAGAACAAACTTAATTCTGCTTATGTTCACATAAATTATTCCTCCATTATAACGTTATTTATTTGGGGAAAAGATTCGGTGAATAGCGTTCCCGTTTAGCTTAAATCTGGTTGATTTAAGGATACTGTGTGCTCAATTTAAAAGTTTCCCTCAAATGTCGGTGTAATAATTAACCGACTTGTCGTTGTATCGACCGACCGGTTTATTCGAGGATTTTTATCTGTCAAAACAAGTATTATTAATAATTTTTTTTAGTTTTATTCAATGAATCATGCAGTTCAACATGCAGTTCACAGTTCAAATCTGTAAATAAAATCCAAAATGAAAAACTGCACACAACACCTGGTACCAGTTCAATATATAAGAATCCCATCATAGAAGAATAAGAATGGTTGATGGTGTCCAGTTGATTTGTTGAAATGATTTCAGCAAAAAAAACTACTGCTAGTGTTTCGTGTTTTACTATGTTTAGATTTTTATATAGAAAAATATGAGTGAAAATATAGAAAAATATGTATTTTACTCATAGTGCTAAGGAAAGCCGATTTGTTTTGCTACGTTTGTTCAAGCAGAGGTATTTATAAGTGAACAGTTATTGTGCAGAGAAATCCAATAAGAATTTTGTCAAGTTGGGGTTTAGAGTGACAAAATAAAAATTTTTTAGCTGAAAAATAACATACCTTCCTCATACTCTAGTGGCTTACTTTTAACCTCATTTATCCTTTGCGGCATCCATATCTCTCCAGAATCTAGTAGCATGAGTAACTCTCCGGTAAACGCACTCAAAGCAAGGTCACTGGATATTTCGCAACCATTGCTTTCCAGGACTACATGTTGAAATTGTCGTTGGAATGATTTGGATCCTGAAAATATATGTTTTATTAAGATTTGATAATCATATGTAGGTATGTCTAAATGATTTTACCTTGATCGAGTAGACTTTCTATGCTGGCTGTGGCGAGAACGATATGCCTTGTGCGGCGAGATGCGTCGCATAAAGGGCGATACGGTCAAAATTTGGTCAATATCAACTTGACGTATTTCTTTCAATTTTGCATTTAAAAAACCTGAACACCCCTCATTTTGAAGGTGTGTGTGTGTAGAATGTTGTTCCTATTTTGATTTTGGAATTCACTCTTCAGTTGTCAAAATGCCGTCCAAGCAAGAAGAGCAGCGTATCAAAATTTTGCTCGCGCATCGCGAAAATCCGAGCTACTCACACGCAAAGTTGGCAAAATCGCTAAAAGTTGCCAAATCAACCGTTACAAATGTAATTAAAGTGTTTGGGGAACGTTTGTCTACAGCCAGGAAGTCTGGATCGGGGGAAATCGAAAACCGGAAGCCGCTGAGACGACAAAGAGAGTTGCCGGTAGTTTCAAGCGAAACCCTAACCTATCTCTCCGAGATGCCGCAAATAAGCTGGGTGTATCGTCTACAACCGTGCATCAGAGCAAAAAACGAGCCGGACTATCGACTTACAAGAAGGTAGTGACTCCAAATCGCGATGATAAACAAAATACGACGGCCAAAGCGCGATCCCGGAGGCTGTACACGACGATGCTGACGAAGTTTGACTGCGTGGTAATGGACGACGAAACCTACGTCAACCCCGACTACAAGCAGCTTCCGAGACAGGAGTTTTATACGGCAAAAGGAAGGGGAAAGGTAGCAGATATTTTCAAGCACACGAAACTGTCAAAGTTCGCAAAGAAATATCTGGTTTGGCAAACCATCTGTACCTGTGGCTTGAAAAGCAGCATTTTCATAGCTTCCGGGACTGTCAACCAAGAAATTTACGTGAAAGAGTGTTTGAATAAACGTCTGCTGCCTTTCCTGAAGAAACACGGTTGTTCCGTACTGTTTTGGCCGGATTTGGCATCTTGCCATTACGGTAAAAAGGCCATGGAGTGGTACGTCGCCAACAACGTGCAGGTGGTTCCCAAGGACAAGAACCCTCCCAACACGCCAGAGCTCCGCCCAATTGAGAAATACTGGGCTATTGTCAAGCGGAACCTAAAGAAGACCAAAACAACTGCTAAGGACGAGCAGCAGTTCAAGGCAAACTGGGTTCTTGCGGCGAAGAAGGTGGACAAGGTGGCTGTACAAAATCTGATGGCAGGGGTCAAGCGTAAGGCCCGGCAATTCGGATTTGGAAAAGCGGAAGCCTAACTAAATATTTTTCCTGAATTTTATACTAATTGAACTTGAAAAAGAAATTTAATTTGATTTTTTAAATAAACGATTTCACCGATTTACACGCGTTTTCCCTTGACCAAATTTTGACCGTATCACCCTTTATTTGATATGGAATTACTGAACTCATCATAGTTATTGCTGACCCGGAAGTGTAGGTAACGAATGCTTAATGAACAAGTATGATTTATCGTTTTCCTCGAATGCAGAAAGTGGTAATAAAGTCCAGAATAGCTAAATGGACAAGCTTTTCGTGATCTTCTTCAGTTTTATTAATTTCCAAAACTCCTCTTTTATGAATATTTCGTACAATTTCTTCGCTTCCAAATGCCGTTACGCTTTTAAGCAGCTGATTGTAAACCAATAACATCATTTTCAAGACAATGAAGTATTCTCCGTATTCGTCATGACGCAAAAATAAATAGTTTCCAGCTGTATACGTGTAGCCCAAAAAATGTTCCCTTTTCAACATAAATATTTTGATTATCATCCAGTTTAACTGCACGCAAAGAATTTTGGATAGTGCTAGGAAAAGTTTTCCACGTACTTTTCCAATAGAAAATCATTATTGAATCGTTTGTTTCGTGTGTTTAAGAGACCCTGAGTATATTGATGCTGTTCGCTGCAGAACTTCACTACATTTTTGAAATTTGGTGTAGTTCTGAGGCAGCGTTTGAAAAAACAGAGTTTTCTTTCACAAAAGAGTGTACAATAATGTATAATTGGGCCCATCCAAAGTATGTATCGAGGGTAATGAAGTGTGAAATGGTGTTTTGGTCTCAACGGTGTTTTGAAATTAAATTTTCTCAATTCAATATATTCCCGTAGATCTGATGCAAGTATATTTATCTGGTCACTTAAAAGCACTGGTGATGTTATTGTGTCTGTGATTTTTAACGTAGGACTACGTTTCTCTTTTCTATACCGGGTGCCGTTTCAAAATTTTGAAAAATGAGAGCGTTACGCAAAAGTGAAAGGTTTTTGAACGCTTATAACTCTCGTTAGACTAAACAGAATGACTTCATTCTTACACCATTTGATCAAAAAGACTCACAAATTTTTCGCATTGAAATTTGAAAGAAGTTCAATTAGTATAAGTATTTCAATTTTTCATTAGAAAATGACCTTTTTTTGCTCCCATACAAATTTGGACATCAACAGGTTGAAAAATGTGTTTTCCCTAGCAAGGTCATAGGAAACGGGTAACAAATGTCTTCTTCTTCTTCAAAATAACTTTGCTTTGTTGCTGGTATCTGATCTTCAATTGTGACATCGAATGATATCATATTTGCGCTACGCTCTGATTGGTTCATACTGCCACAGTTACCGTGCCAGCAGTTGTGAAACATGTGGGAACGACCAACCAATCAGTTCTCGCTGTGCATCCGTATGCGACAGACTTGTTCGGCGAGTACGTCGATGGAAAACGCCGCCAGAAGACCAGAATCATCCCACGTCACTGGTCATCCGCAACGACGAGGAGCTGAAATTTATTTTCTCCGATGTGACCAGCACAGAATGGTGTCCTGCCAAACGTCCTGCATAGTCCTCCTTAATAGGACGAACATTTTAAAATGCTTCTAAAAAATTTAAATGAAATTCTAAATAAAAACGGTTTGTTGTATGATGGAAGAAAAATCCAGAACTTTCCAATAGAGGCATTATTTTTATTTTATTTTTATTTGGCTGAAAATGTCTTTATTGAGAAGATTTAGATTTTTCTTCCATCATACAACAAACCGCTTTTAATAATAATTTCATTTGAATTATTTAGAAGCATTTAAAATTTTTCGTCCTATACCTTAACATGGGAGCTGTCAGATTTATCACCACACGGTGTCTTCTTCTTTATTCAACCTGGATTCATCAATTCTAGAAGGGCTGATTCGAGCCGAACTGCGACTGTACCAACCTTTCTGGATGAGTACTGCTCGCCAGTGCACCCTCCAGTGTGCTCGCTCGCCTACAGCAGATTTGGTCCTGTACAGCAAGACTGAATCAAATTTATGAATAAAGTTCACCAATAATTAGTTTCCATTAGTGCACGGTAAATGGATGATTTTCTCCAAATCAGCTTGCTTATTAAAGAGTTTGTTTGGTTGAATATTTCAATCATTCAATTAATCATTCGAAAGGAATCAAATAATTTTGAGAAAGTGAAATGTGGTTCCATATTTATCTTCTACGTGTTAAATATTGTGGCCCTCTCAACCATCGTAGAAAATACAACCAGAGCCGTATCATTATTCAAACCAAACGGTCCTTTTTAGGGCCATTAAATGCTTTCTAAAGAGTAAACAATAGAATTTTCTTACATATTTACTTCCCAATGCTGGTCTATCGTTCAAACAGCACTATTTCGACCTAGCCGTCTTTCGGCAATAATAGACTTTGAATACCCAAACATACCACAACCATCTGCAGCAAGGTTTAAACTCAAACCGCCTTTCGATCATGCTTCCGGGAGAGCTAGCTAAACACGAGGTTTCCGAGCGAACCAAAGTCGTGGTCAAGTAAATCAGCTTCATGACGAAATTAGGAGGCGGCAAAAGCTTTTCCCTTGGCACTACAAGCTATATTACGTGATATAGAGTATCTTGATATCATATGTCATACATATTATTTGCATTGGAAGCAAGACTGCAGGTCGTTCTATGCAGACGATGTGAAAATTTATGTGGCTGTGCGATGCTTCGCTGATTGTTTACGACTACAGCACTTGATCAGCAGCTTCGAAGAGTGGTGTTCCAGGAATTTCCTCACTCTGAGTGTTAGTAAATGCTTCATTATCACATTCCATCGAAAAATTGCACCCAATTGCGTTTGATTACACGATAAACAATCAACCTCTGCAGAAAGTTGATACTGTTCGTGACCTTGGAGTCACGCTTGACTCCGGTTTGACATTTAGACAACACTACACGGATATGATTACCAAAGCAAACAGACAGCTCGGTTTCATGTTTAAGATCTCCGACGAGTTTCGTGATCCCACCTGTCTGAAAGCATTGTACTGCTCTCTCGTGCGTTCTATTCTGGAATTTGGAGCCTTGGTGTGGTGCCCGTATCAAAGAATCTGGATTGCGAGGATTGAAGCAGTCCAAAGAAAATTTGTTCGTTATGCTCTCCGTCATCTGCCGTGGAATGACCCTGTCAACCTTCCAGCGTACCAGGATCGTTGCTCACTCTTGGGTATTGAAACCTTGGAGCATAGGCGTACAGTAATGCAAGCAGTTTTCGCAGCAAAAGTGCTACCAGGTGAAACCGACTCTCCAGGAATTTTGGCCGAACTGTTCATCTACGCTCCTGAACGAGTTCTGCGAACAAGAAATTTTCTGCAGCTCGGAACTCGTGCAGCAAACTACGGCCAACACGATCCAATTCGATTCATGTCATCGCGCTTCAATGAACTCTCTGTTTGACTTCAACTGTTCCGCTGAGACCTTCCGTCACCGGATTCAGCGTAGTTGGATGACGAGACGCTAGTTCAGAAATTGTGGCATTTACTACGTACTGGCACTAATGGCGAAGACACTAGATGACTGATTCCATCACGACAGATTATTTTAAGTTTACTGACAAATTTTTGTGTGTACTAGAATTAATTTAGTTTTGCTTGTTTTGTATTCTTTCTATTCATGTTGATTTATGTAGTGTACGATTTAGAAATAGGGGTTTTACGCCACATGGCTTTTCCCCATTCCAATAAGATGTTGAGTCAGTTGGAATTATATAAATAAATAAATAAATAAATAAATAAATAAGACAGGCTATATCAATAAAGGTTGTAATGTAGAACGTTTAGTGTATGGGAATTAGATTTTGGAATGAGATTCAGATTGCACATTGCTACGTAGTCCTACGTCAACTTTGCGTACAACCCCATTGGGCTGTCCCTTCTAGTTTTTTTTTTATAAGGAGCAACATTACAATTTCAAATCGGTTATAATTAATGTCAGATCTTCCAGTAAATATGAATGGAAGGATTTGAACCAGATGCCATACACAGATAAAAAGAAACATTGAATTTTATGCGTTTCTAATGCACATAAAGGGAATGCTAGATTTGGCAGAAAATAATGGGATATTTTATGTAAATTTAAGCCAGATAACGCCTGAATCAAGCCTGTTGTATGGAAGATTGCAAAAATTGTTGTATGGCGCATCAAGGACAACAACCAATTGCGTCGTTTACGCCTCCTTTGGCTTGGAATTAAACGAGCGGAAATTTTACGCGCTTGTTAAAATTAGTTATTTTTTTCTGTGTATGTCACAGGCTTTTGCCTTAATATTACAGGATTTCCTGGAGAAGTTTAATGTTATTTGCGTGCTTATTTGGAGTTGTTTGAACAAACTGTTTATCCTACCCTGTAAATACCGTTCAGATATTGTACCGGTAGTTATAATGTTTTTCAATATGAGGAATAAATCATAATTAACCCACCTTTCAAAAAGATCATGAGCAACACATGGTACAGCGCCCAAATCAAAATTTTTAAAATATGATAGTTCGTTAAAGATGCAGCTGACTTTGACACCACGATAGAGATGGGTCGAGTTACTTTCGATTATTTGAAGGTCCATCTTGTTCAGCGCAGGTGTTCTTATTGTTGCTATTTCAAATGGATCATTTCGGAACGATTCCATAGTCGTGTAACATGTTCGACAAAAATATGAATTTCTTGAAAAGTTTTCTGATAATCCTGCTAGCTGGTGGGCACCCAAATTGTCGTTCATTGTAGCATATACTGAACCGTAAATCGTTTCAGGTTTTCCCCCACCGTGTACCAGAATTCTCTCCTCCTCTAGCACTTTAACGTCTTCAATAAACCTACGAAATACTGTATTTGTGCCGAAATATGCAAAATCTTTATTTTAACACACCAGGACTAGATGAACATTTTCTGTCAGACACCTCAAGTGAGGAGGAAGGTTGCCTAAGACCATATATACTAGCAACAACTTGTGTCGCCCCACTGCATTTCCCAGCTGATTTGGCACGACTTAAGCTGCATCTTGATAAATGAAGATATTTATCGTTTTGTTATTGAAGAAGCTACACAGATAAAAATAAACATTGAATTTTCTGCGTTATTTAATGCACATAAAGGGAATGCTGGATTTTCCAGAAAATAATGGGATAGTTCATGTAAATTTAAGCCAAATAACGCCTGAATCCAGCCTGTTGTATGAAAGATTGCCAATATTGTTGTATGGCACATGAAAAGTTGCATACAATTTCGTGGTTTACGTCTCCTTTAGCTTGGAATTAAACGAGGGGATATTTTACACGCTTGTTAAAATTAATTATTTTTTTCTGTGTACTATTTCTAAACTTTAAGCCGTCTGTAAAATCATTCAGGTGGCCTGAAACTTTCGTCTTTCTACGAAATACAGCATCGTACACATATTTGTCATTGAACATCTTGCGGAGGGTGTCAAGAATCGGCACATAATAATAAAAACAGTCGTTATGCTCTCCATCTTTTTGGAGATTTACTTGCACTGAGTGGTACATATGAAAAGTTATCACTATAATATTTTTTCGGGTATAGGCCGAACCGAAAATTCCATTTGAACTGAACACTTTACTTAATAATACCCCATCACACAATTCGTCCATCATTTTCAATTTTGTGAAACCGGATATTTGCAATTGCTGGAAAATCAGTTTACATTTTGCTTCAAAACACCTTTTTTTTGTACGCGGGTGACTTCCGTGAGAACTTCCACAATCTCTTGTATCGCGCAATTAGTTACATGGTGCTTGGAAAGAAGCGTCAAGAAGAGGGTTCCCAAGAGTTTTTCAACATTGGCCATCGGATGCACTTCCTCGTCTTCTTCTACACCTTCTTTATGCACAAAAGCGAACTCTTCGCCCTTGTCTTTTTCGTCTACATATTCTAGGACGGCAACATCGAGCAAAGGTTCTAAAACCGACAATTGCTTAGGTTTTTTTTGAAACCACTTCTGTGTGCGGGGGCGACCCCGGCGTGTTGTTTAACATCCATACCTCTCACGCCTAAGTCACGAGTTCGAATCTCACCTCCGGAGAAGTTACGAAAATGCCCAAAAGTAGTGTTTGACTGACAACGACGGGAGATGAACCAGCCCGAGGCTGAAAATCTCGATAATCAAGACAAAAACAAAAAAAAAAAACTTCTGTGTGCATACATTTTGTGTATGCGAAAACTGTTGGTAGTCGCGAAAGGATTCCTCGTAGGACACTGCAAAGGGCAATATACGGGTTATCCGGAAGCAATATGCACCGAGGCGTGCCGTATTAGGCGTTCATATCTGTCGCATTCAAAATCACACCCCGCAAGTAATCATCTGCCGGCGTCGATGGTGTAGTGGTAAGCGTGACTGCTACTGGCACCCTAGTGGGTCTGGGTTCAATCCCAGTCGACGTCGGTGGTTTTTCTGAGGCGAAAAAATCTTGGTCACGTCTTCCTTCGGAAGGGAAGTAAAGCCGTTGGTCCCGGCTCATAGTCATGAGTCGTTAGGTAGGGTCCAGGTGGTGGAGTCGTCTCCCTGGCGTCGGTGATTGTCACCATGTGAGGAAATAGGCCGACGGAAAATAAATAAGTAAAAATAAAAAAAAAAAGTAAACATCTATTCCGCTCAGTTCAGTGCTTGAGTAAAGTACGATATATCCCGCGCTCCGTTATATTGGAAGTTTACTTGCTGTTCGGCCTTTCGAATTTATCCCTTTTTTTGACGTAGGACTACGTCTTTGTTTTCAATACTGGGGTACAGTTTAAAAAAATATCTATTGCGACCGTCACGAAATGTGGTCAGGTTTTGAGCGTTAATATCTCAGTCGTTTCTCCAAACATTTACTAAATTGTTGCACCAATCGATCGAAAATATTTCTACGCATCGATTCTTATAATGAAAACTATTGATTTTCAACACTAAACTATTTAAAATAACGCAAAGATAAGGTGGTGTCTTATAATGTCGATTTTTCAGAGTAAATTTACCAAATACACTGTACTTCCTAGCACAGATTTCATATTTAAGTAACGAACGTCTCTAGGCAGCCACGAAGATTATCAAACAAGTACAAGTTATCAAACAAGGTTAGTATTTCGGTAGTCGTGGAGCTGTGCAGTGGCGTAGTAGCGCCACTAAATCCGTTCTTTTCAGGACGACCAAATCAGTTTACTAACTAAAGAGTTTGGTTGAATTTTCTATTGTGCTGTTTGTAATTCAATGACCACATCATGGCTGAACATGGCATTCATTAAACGTCGCATCCCCGATTATATTATCACAAAACGATGAACAACTAACGAACGAAAGGCTAGAAGGGATAATTCGAGCCAAACTGCAACACATCAGAGACCGACCATGTGGTGAAGTTCGCCATTGTTCCTAGTTATGCATAGCGGATTAGTTGCTGGCAGTGGCTAGCAAATTAGGAAAATTTCTGTTAAGAAAATCATCCGCTAGCGTGCACTAATTAAAACTAATTATTGTGGCGCAATAACAGAAGTTCGTCCCCTTTGGTGCAATTTGTATCACATTGCCTTCGTTGGTACCGCCTTCTTTTGTGCAATAGCATCCGACGCCATGACATACCAGCTCTTAGCTGAAATTTTGACTCAGTCTTACATCCGTCGTGGTGCTGTGCAGAGGCTGTTGCAACACAGTTTGCGGCAGCAAGCACCCTGGATGGTGCACTGGCGAGCAGTCGTTGCCCACACTTCCGCTTCACTTTACCTAATTTTGAGTACAATTGTATGCTATCTCTTTTTCTCTCTCGGATATTTTACTCAATTTTCGTTAAAAAGTGGATCAACTCATTTTTGATTAGATCCACTTCTTACGAAAATTGAGTGTAACATTTCCGTGAGAGAAAAGATATAACATATAATTGTTCTCAGGAATTGAGTAAAGTGAAGCGGGAAGTACATGGAAACCGTTTATACAGTTGGCTATTGGTGCCGATGCTCACGTCAACCTCGCTGAGAGAGACATGGCTGCTGAAGCCTACGAGCTGGCGGGAAAAAAGCCACCCGTGACCAGACAAACAACCCTAGGGGAATCGCAAACTATTTCTCCCTCGTCAATTAAATCCGTCCTTTTCAGGACGACCAAATCAGTTTATTAACTAAAGAGTTTGTTTAGTTGAATTTTTCTTTTGTCGGTTTGTAGTTCAATTACCGAGTCACGGCTGAAAATAGCATTCATTAAACGCCGCGTCCCGGAGTATATCATAAAACCGTTGAACAACTAACGAACAACATTCTTGAAGGGATAATTCAAGCCGAACTGCGACACGTCAGAGACCGACCATGTGGTTGATTTCTTTGTAGTTCCTAGTTGTGCCTAGCAGATTAGCTGCTGGCAGTTGCAAGCAAATTAGGCATATTTCTGTTAAGAAAATCATCCGTCTAGCGTGCACTAATTAAAACTAATTATTGTGACGCAATAACTGAAGTTCGTCCCCTTTGATTCTATTTGTATCTCATTGACTTCGTTGTTACCGCCTTCTTTCGTGAAATAGCATCCGACGCCATTACCAGCTCTTAGCAGAAAATTTGATTCAGTCTTCGGCAGTCTTAGTGCTGTGCAGAGCCACACTGCTGTAGCAACGCAGTAGGCGTGCAAGCACACTGGAAGGTGCACTGGTGAGCAGTAGTCATCCAGAGAAGATGGTGCAGTTGGCTGTTTGGCCCGATACTCCCGTCAACCTAGCTGCGAGAAAGAAGGCTGCTTAAGCCAATGAGTTGATGGGAAAAAGCCACCTGTGACAACAACGGGACATGAATCATACCACGTAACCAGCAGTTGACCACCCGCACCGACGAGGAGCTGAACCAAGAATACCAAGAAGAAACCCCAAGTTCAATCGCGAATAATGTTTCTTTAACGTCAACCATTTAAATCCGTCCTTTTCAGTACGACGAAAACTGTGTGCTTATTAAAGAGTTTGTTTGGTTGAATATGTCTCTTGCGCTGTTTAAAATTTGAATCATTCGATAATCGAATAATTTTGAGAAAGTGAAATGTCGCAGCATATGGCTGCAAGTATGTGATTAGAAATGAGAAGAAAAATTAGTTTTTTACATTTAATTCCAAGTCTGCACATTGTAGACGAAATACGCGTTTCTGTCAAGATAGGCAAAGGTAGTTGGAATTAAATGGCAAATACTAATCTTTCTTTTCATTTCTAGTTACAGGTATTCTGCTGAACAGCTCAAATTCTTTAGGATTCATCATGCAAGTATGTGGTTCCATAGTTATCTTCTAAGCGTTGAAGATTGTGGCCCTCTCAACCATCGTAGATCACAACCGGGCTGTAACATTATTAAAACAAAACGGTACTTTTCAGAACCACCAAATGCTATTTAAAGAGTTAACAATAGAATTTTCTTGCATATTTTCTTCCCAATGCTGGTCTATCGTTCAATTAGCACTATTTCAACCTAGATGTCTATCGGCAATAATAGACTTTGAATTCCCAAATAGACCACAACCATCTTCAATGCAATAAGGATAATGATTTCCAGGTGGTCGATCATATCAACAGAATATGCTCTTTATGGTGCATTCTCGCTTCACCATCTCGGAAGCAAGATGAATGAATTAAGATACCAAAACAGGCTATATCAAATAATTAAGATTGTAGTGCGAACGTTTAGGAAGTAAACAAATTTCGGCCACTCTTTAAACAATCAAGCAATCTAGATTGCACATTGCTTTTAGTCCTATGTCAAGTTTGCGTACAACCCCATTGGGCTGTACCTTCTAGTTTTTCTCAAAGTCAATTCACTTCTGTTGTGCAGTGAATGTGAGTTTTTATAAGAAGAACGTTAGTTTTTCCAGTGAAAAGTGAGGAAAACAGTGTTTTTGGCAAAGTTCACCATTTTTCTTCAAGTGGAAACGCAAACCAGCTCATAACTACATCCAGAACAGTCAACCGACATCGCTGAGTGAGTGCACACGAAGGTGATCGAACGCACCCACGTCCCCACTGGCTCATCGCAAAAGTGCGACGACCGGGCATACGTTTTGTCAGCAGCAGCAGCAGTAGATCAGTAATATTAGTTAGGTTTTTTTCTCACGCTCTCTCCCCCTCTCTATCTTTATATTGTTCTCTTGTTTGTTCGGTGTTTAGTTTAAGTGCATATTGTGTGGATAATTTAAATCTGCCTTGGTAGGGAGATTGCTGCTCCCACCAGTAAGGCAAATCGTGCGTGTCGAAGATTTTTCGTCGGCATGGACGCTTTGTCCAGAAGAGCTACCTTTGCCACCCGAAGAGGGAGAGCACAAATGAAATTTCGACCGCGATCGTATCCAATTGACTCGACCGGTCCATGCGTTGTCTATTTTCAGCCCAAAATGAAACCTCTGAATGTCTATCAGATAACAACTGATTTGACGAAGCGATTCTCAGCCGTGACTGAGATCACAAAAGTACGATTTAATAAATTTCGTGTTGTTGTCTCTAACCTGAAGCAGGCTAATGAGATTGCTGTCTCCCAGCACTTTACACTTGAATATTTAGTGTTCCTTGTAAACATAGCTTTCAATAACATAAATCCAAAAATAAAAAAACAGTTGAAGTTAAACTACCTCAAGGTTTTGCCAGAGCCCAGGGTATATCCTCGATTGTAACTGATTAGGAACAATAAGCATGAAATGCTTAAAAAAGGAAGAGAAATCGGGTTCCTGTGCACCCACCTTTGCGAGCGAGTCCGCTGTCTCATTGCCTGGAATTGAGCAATGTGAAGCGACCCACACAAAGGTAATCGTATATGATCTTTCGATCAGCACACTCATCTATTCCCCTGGTTTCAAAAGGAAATAAGACGAGTGGCTACTAGGATTCATCAACTGGAGCGCCTGAGTCGAACTGATGTTTGCGGGCATGTAACAAATAAGGCCAAAATGCGTTGATGCCCTATTGTAAATGCGAAGTTGATTGAAATTTCACTTGATCAAGCATTTACTTCACGAATCGGCCGTTATGCTTAGTTCAAATAAACCGATCTGCATATTCCTTAAAAATATCTCCGAAATATTAATTTGCAAAAACAAAAAACAAAGCGGTGACTATCAGTTTTTGGAAAAAAAATCTGTAATCATTAATCAGAAAACGTCCATCGTGATCAAGAACACTATTGCAAAATGATTTAACTATGGTTCAAATAGTTCTGAGATTCATCATCATTATCATTATTTAAGATTTTCTAAATAATCATCAGGAATCTCTTAAGATTTATTAAGAACACTTAGACTTGATTGGAGGATTTGAAAGAGTCTTAAAGACTCGATTTGACGACTCGTCAAGAATCTGAAGGAGAATTGAAGGATTATTCAAGAATCTAGATTAGCCACGAATGCGACAAAAGTAGATACGCCAAGAATCCCCAGATTCGTCAAAAATCATCAGATTCGTCAAAAATCATCAGATTCGTCACGAATCTCCAGATTCGTCATGAATCTTCAGATTCGTCAAGAATCTCCAGATTCGTCAAGAATCTCCAGATTCGTCAAGAATCTCCAGATTCATCAAGAATCTCCAGATTCGCCAAAAACCTCCAGATTCGTCGAAAACCTCCAGATTCGTCAAGAATCTCCAGATTCCTCAAGAATCTCCAGATTCATCAAGAATTCTCAGTCTATCTGGGTCTATGCCGATTGTTCCGGTCCATACTTGTATTGTGTGTTTCCTGCACTTATGATTTTAGAGCACAGCATTGATTAGAGTCCACGCTGGCACGAGGACGATGATCAGCCGACCATAATATGGAAAACAGACGTTGTTTTGAGACGCCTCTAACATGGAGAGCAGACGCTCGAATAGGCTGCTCCCTTCGAAGAGAGGAGCCCTTCCTTCGCTTGCACCATACGATCAAGTTTCAAAATCAATAGCTTGCTAATTATTTTCAACTGGCATGAGTTCTCAATGTTACGTGACATAAGTAAGTATTGCCTAAAGAGTGATTCATAGCCATTGGGAAAGAGAGCGGTAAAGGCGACCGTGGTCGTATCTACTTCATCAAGAGGTTCCTTAAAAGCGAATTTGTCGAACATTGCTACAAATGTTCTGTTTTATATTCTGCAGTTCTCAACCATGATTTGCCAAAAAGATCTGTGTTCCAGACAAATATTTAATAAAGATGGAAGTGATCTCTTTTTCAAATGCAGGTTCATTTTTACATTTAGGAGAAAATTTAAATTTGGTTAAAATTCATAATTTTAATGCTCCATGGATGACGCCTAACATCAAATATATTACAATTTATGTAATCGAATCTTCCGGTAATCAAGTCCAACCAGAATAGACAGGTAATCGAGCATGAGCATGACTGACCGCTGCTGCTTCGTTATTGCCAGATTAGTTAATGTTTGGTACTAACATACATCCTCAATGTTGAAAATTTGGTGATCCAAGACCAAGGCAATATCGGAGCCGGCCCAATTACAGGTCAAATAAGGGTAGGTGATTGGAAAGTTCTTCACCTCATCAATTTAGTTTATCTTTCATAGACTTTCAAGCTTTTGAAATACTGCTTCTTCTCTTCCTAAACACAACAATCCGAAACACTCGCATATATCCAAAAGCGTCAACTTGATTCTTTCCCATCGCGTCCAAACAGTAACGGATAAGTCTGACTGCCACCGTGTCTGAGAAAAAAATGCCTGTTTATTAATAATCTAGTGAAAAATACATTATGTTGTCGACATCACGACAAATAATCAAAAAGGACCAACAAAATTGCAAAAAGATACATTTCGGTTATTAAAATTCGCAATAACTTAGAACGGCTAGGCTTACGAAAAAAAAATTATATGCTTTTAAATTGAAAATAATGGATAAAATCTAGTTTTGGTATATTTTAATACAAAACTTATCATTTTCAATATTTTCAAAATATTTATAAATATTAAAAACAAAAAATAGAAAAGTCAAAGAAGTGATCATCTTATACTTTTCACCGGCTTAGAGGACATAACTTCAATTTTAAAAATTTAAAATTAGAAGGATCGAAGGGGGGGTCCTTTGAGAAAATCAACGTTTTATGTTTTCTAAGCATGAATTTACGATTTTTTTTTGTTTCAGTGTATTTTTTCTTGAAGAACACTTTAGAACCTACAACTTTTTCTAAGACGACATTTTGATCAGATGAGCCGTTTGCGAAAAAAAAAATTGGAAAAAATAAAATCCACATTGTAAATGTGCTTTATAGAAAATTATTTCAGGATAATTTTGGATTTTTTAATGCAAAACGTAATTTTGTGTAGAAACCAACATATGGACAAAATTTCATTCAGATTGGAGAGTAGGCTCCAGCCGGTTCGCTATTCTGGCTGGAAATGCTATTTGGCAGCATGGTTCATTTTGGTAAACTATATGTTGAATTGGCACCAACAGTACAATTAGCCGCTCTGAACCAATTTAAACCAACATTAGAGATGCTCTTAGTTCCACATACAACGTGTGATGGTGTTCTTTCGTTGAAAAAACACGGCATTTTTTAATAACATGAGTGTGGGCCGATTTAAACCAACATTAATGTGGTCTTTGGGGTCGTTCACAATGTGTGATGGTGGTTTTTCTTATGGAAAACAAAATAAATTTTATGCAACGCTTGAGAGCCGATTTCGTTTCATTTAAACCAATAGTAAGAATGCTGTTGGAGCCTTTTACAGCGAATGATGGTTGTTTTTGGTTTTGGTGGTTATTGGGAAAGCAAGGTAAATTTTAAGTAACGCTTGAGAACCGATTTGGTCCCATTTAAACCAACAATAAGGATGCTGTTGGTGGGACTAAACACAAAGTGTGATGGTGGTTTTTCATTGTGAGAAAACTTCGAATTTGTGCAACTACATTCTACCAACAAATTCATTACTGAAACTAATATCTGCATCGAGCCAGTTGAACGTTCTAAAGAGCATTTTTTTCGGCAAACATACTTTTGCATATAAAAACTAATAAATGATACATTAAAAACTTAAAATCGTTCCGCACAAAAACGCATTCATGACCTCCATAATTTATACAAAATTTAGCAATAAAATGTCAAAAATGTACCGTTATATATCTAGAGTATGATCAGTAAAATTGTACGGATTACCCATAAACATATAGCGAATGATCCATAAAAGGTTCAATATCATTTCTTAACGTTGTAAAATTCATCCACAGAATGTTACATTTGTGCACTAAAATACGTGCACATGATTCATAAATTATTGAAAATGTTCCATAAATAAATTGTCTATGATCCATAAAACAATGAATATTGATCTGTAAACTCATATAAATGATCCGTACCAAATTATTCTTATAGAAAATTTTCTCAACTACAATTTTTACAAACATTGGTTTTCAGAAAAAAAAATCAAACAGTTCCTCAGTTAGACACACTATATTGTACAATGTGACATAGTAGCCACGATTTGTTATGCTGTACTCCAAGTGCTAGAAATATCAATGTTGCCTGCTGAGCAGTTGAGGATTGAAAAACTAAGGAAGTAGAAAGCGGTCGAAGTTTCCGATATCGTCTTCAAGTCAACGACTGATTCAAGCATTTGCCCGGTATAATGCAAACGGAGGATGTTTTTTGTAGTTAGGTCCGACGAGCGATAGCGAGTTGGACGGCAAGCGTTTGCCCGGTATAATTTTATAAAAAAAATCTTAAATAATAGTTTAATCAAGCCTTAAATTTGACATGTAGAGTAACTGTCCCCATATTAATCTCATTGTTCCTTTATTCATCCTACGATGAATCAAACAATTGGGCAGTTGAAGGATCGGTTTCGTTTTCTAATAATGTTTGCTTACTTTTAATAACAACAACAAACATTACTAACTAATCCTGTCACCTGTTCATTGTTTAATTTCAAGTAGGATGAATTGCAAAGTGATGAGATTAATATAGGAAAATCTTCCCTAGTTCTTTACATGCACGAGTTCTCTTTAACAAATTTATTGGGAAACATGTGCCGCAGTTGCGGTCGTAAAAGAACATGAAATCGCGAAAGTAAATCAGCTCTCTGAAATTGAAAATCTTCTAAAAAGCAATCCTTCTTTAATAGCAATATTAATAGATCTGAGTAGTAGCGCAGTCAAGGATCGATTTCCCCGTAGCCAAAATTTAAAAAAATTTAAACCCAACATTGTAATAATTTTGGCACAATTTATGGATCCTACATCTTATTTTAAATGCCCAAAGTTAATTTCCTATGGGCCATATTTAGAAGCTTGTGGTTAATTTTTCAAAACTATCATGGATCATTGACGATTGGATCAATAATTTATTGATCATGTGTATATATTTAAGTTCACAAACGTTACATTCTAAGGATCAGTTTTATAACTTTAAGGAATGATATTGAACCTTTTACGAAACATTTGCTATATGTTTATGGGTAATCCGTACAATTCTTTTGATCATACCCTAGATATATAAAGGTACTTTTTTGAGATTTTATTGCTAAATTTTATATAAATTACGGATCACGTTGATAAATGTTATGGATCATATCCATTTTATTATGGATATTGACCAGAGTTTTATGGGTGATGAATACGTTTTTTATGGAATGAATTTCAATTTTTTATGGATCATTTCTTCAGTTTAAAGGTGCAAACTTAGGGCTGCCATTTTTTCTAATCCACCTAAAATTATGATTGAAGGATTTGGTGAAATTAAAGTCTCCAGAAGCATTTCGAGCCTACTGGCAACTTGATACTTCTATTGATGTCCATTTGAGATAACCGAATGCAAACGTCTTTCAAATTTGGCAGATTGACAGGCATTTGGTGGGTAACCACCTAGTACCTTTTAGCATTATGCTTAGAAGTGGAATGGAAGACCCTCGGATAATCGAATCCGACCTGTAATAGCAAAAGTAAATAAATAATTGGAGTTTAAGAGAAGAAATCAACTGTGCCACTTCTCTAATCATTCCCTTCCAATAGTTATACACAGAAAAAATCATGAATTTAAACAAGCACGCAAAACTTCCCCTCGTTTAAAATCAATCCAAAGGAAGCGTTAACAACGAAATTGTATACAATCTTTCATGCGCCATACAACAAAGTTGGCAATCTTTCATACAACAGACTAGATTCAGGCGTTATGTGGATTAAATTTACATGAAATATCCCATTAGTTTTTGCCAAATCTAGCGTTCCCTATATGTGCACTAGATAACGAGGAAAATTACATGTTTTTTTTCAAACTGTGTATAGTAAACACGATTGTGAAACTCTATCGATAAATTTACAGCTGTCTAGAAGTTTAATGAGAAACACATCAAAAATTCAGATGACATTTTCATCTTCTGATTCTTCTCGGACTGCTCTGTTTGCATGTGCAAATATTCGCTTGAATCTGACTAATGCATTCGAAAACGCTTTCTAAATAATTTCCCGTAAATGCTCAATTCAAAATTCTTCACCTCAACCATCATTTCGCATATTAAATCTCAATTCAAACTACATTCCATCCACTGTTGAACCAACTCACACGACACACAGCACCCATTCCGACGCATTCCGCCGGGTGGTGCCAGCAAAACATCGCCTTCCGGAGTTGACAAACATGTCGGTCGCATGCAAACATCCTTTCTCCTACCGGCAGGAATTGATTCCGAAAGGGAAGAAAAAATCCCTTCCATTCGTACGAATTAGTATAATTAAAGCGAAATTGTTCCATCATTACTGGAACTTTCCGTTGCGTGTAGGATGCCAATTTACGCCCCGGGGTCTTGGAGGGAATTATTAATAGCTCCAACGAAGTCAGGTAGTTGGGTGGATCAAGTGTCGAATGGAAGAAAGTCGAACTCCATATCGACGAGTCAACTACTGAAACTGAAAATTCGATTAGACAGGGATCCACTTCCAATGGGTGCTCTCGTTGGTGGCCTGCCAGCCGACCGAAATTGACAGCTATAAACCTTCTCGCAAGTCGGATCCAAATTGGGAAATGGATTTCGCTTTCAGACGTCGGAATCCTTCACATGGGACTAATGGCTCCTTTTTCCCTTTTTCTCGGGAACATTCCATTCATGATTTGTTGGGGGATATCGATCGGTGGCAGTCTGTTCTGGATACTCGGAAAGACGTGGCAATCGGACTTTGGGGTGATAAATCTGTCGGAACATGGAATTCTCTCCGCGTTTAAAGGACTGAATGTAATTTAAGACAATCGTTTCAGATGAGTACTCCCTCAGTGCAGTTGTGCACTGTGCACTGGCTGGAGGTCGTTGCATCGAGTGAACCATTCTTTCCCTCCCCCCAATCCTGGATCCAGAAACACAGCCAACCAAGTCACGACCACTGGCGAACAAAGCAGCAAAAATTATCCTAATTACGTTTCTCGCCCATTATGTAAATAGTGTGTAATGCCGGAATGCGGTGCCGAGCTAAGTCTTCTCCTGGCCAAGACTGGCGCAGAGACGAGTCTGGTTCGGGCGTTAATCCACCGTACACACAATGGCCACTACTCTCGCACAGCATCAGCATCGGAAGAAAGGATTTCGAAGGCTAAAGGCTAAAAATATGCACAAATTTATTATCATTTCCACTTGGTGTGCGGTGGCTGTAGTTGGTGGCCCAGCAAAAAAACAAAGAAGTAACTGTTCACTCCGAGACCAGCAGCACAACAGCGCCGCCTACAAATTACAATTTCGGCTGGCTTCAACTGTCGAGCAAAGGGAAGGAAATGGAGAAAAATGATGCTGGAATTTGCTCACAGAAGCGAAAACACATTTTTCTTCGGGGAAAGTTTTGCCCAAACGGGAACACACAAATAGAATTAAATTACCGCTGGTCTTGCCGTCGCCCTCGCCCTCAACCGAACACAGATCTTGGTTTTCAGAATTTTTCTTCTTTTGGAGGCTTCAAATTCGATCCAAGAATCACCCATTTCTCGCCAAGACAGCAACAGCGACTCAAATTAGCAAATTGTGTCTAATCATTCGTGCCCAAATTGCGGCGTTGATTGCTGTAAAGTCTTATCACTTTGCTCTAACCGAGGGCGGAGGCAACTAAATTCTTTGGATATGTGTGCTCTTATGTGCGTGTGGATGAAAGTGGTTTCGAGATAATTTTATCTGCACACCCACGTAATTTGGCGTTCCTAGAAGTCATCTGTGACGAAACGGAAACGAAACGAGGTTCACACAATAAACAAGACGAAAGACGTTTCACGCCTTTCGGAACAATGGGGGCTGAGAATAATTTATGCGAGCAGCTTTGCAGAGGTTTAGGTCTAGTTGTTGATCGCTTGGAGATACGGGAGGTATTGCAGGGTGGATTTTGCACTTAGTCAGACTAGGCCACTGCTCAGGGGGAGTGCCAAATGGTTTCCATTTAGGGTTAATTTTAAATTATGATGTAATGATGAATTTCAAACTACATTGTAAACCGGCCACTTTTTTGGAACGTATCTAGAATTGGCTTGGAAGGACTTTGCAAATGACTGCCATTCAAGTGCTATGCTACACGGAACATGTCCGGGTTTGTTCTTAGTTGTTTCCAAACTTGTGTACTGTTCAGATTTTTGTCTGAATTCTCATGTAAGAATTTATGGAAAAGAATCCCATAATGGAATTTAAATCAAGTAAAATACTGGACACTTCCCTTAGAACACCTAGGTGATCAAATTAATTCAAGTAAAAAGTTGACCCATTTTTTCTGGAGTCTCGCCACACTTGTTGATATGATCGATTTAATCTCGCGCCTGAAACTAGCTAACCCCCTTTTGAATAGTCGATTAGAACTAAGCGTGCGGTTGAAGACAAGTTAAACTCGAGAAATTTCCGAGTCCATCAATGAGAGAATTAAGTTATTTTGTGGGCTCAAAAATCTCTGTGAAGTCTCATCAAGCATATTTACTTCTTCTTATTATTTTTGTTTCTAAGAGGCTTTAAGCCTTAGTCTATAGTTCAATATCTCAACGCTATACAGGGTGGCCACAGACTCGGGAAAATCGGGAAATGCGGGAAAAATGCGGGAATCCAAAATCATCGGGAAATATGCGGGAAAAAGTCGGGAATTTCACAATCCATCGGGAATATTTGTCCTTGATTGATAAGATTAGTGGCGTTTTTGTCATCTACTCGGTCCAACGATCTAAATAACGCAATGAAACTGTGTTTTTCTGAAAATCCAGCATTTTTTGAGGAGGATAGCTCAGTACTCTATGGATGGCCGGTTGCCAACTGGAAGGCGTTCAAAAAATTTAGGGGGAAATCACGGATCTGCGAGTCAGCGCTGGCTTTGAACTCCCAATATCGTTAGCTGGGGCTTGCACGTTGTACAACATTCTTTCAAGAAGGGGCGAAGACAAACAGATTGGCGTACCGCTTAGATCTGACTCAACGGCTGTGACAGGCGAGGTTACGTACATAACGTGCTTTTGGTTTTATTTTACTTGACTGGAACGCCTTGGCTAATCCTTATGACTGAAGCATCGCCATTGTGTGCATTACTGTAAATTTTAGAAATCTATTATATCAGTTGGCTAGACATACCGCAACAGTGAAGTAGTGTAAAATAGGTGATGAACAACACAAGTAATACTAGACGTTTTAATTTAACAACAAAACATATAATGACAAAAACAGAAATCTATGATCCTTAGAAGAAGGCAAAATACATTGCGCCGAAACGTCGGAAAATAGAAAAAATATCTGTTTCCCCTACATAAAAGACTGTTTCCCCTACATGAAAGCCAAAGAAACAATCTCAACATTCTATTATATCAGTTGTTAAAGTCAACCGACTTTCAAACGGAGCATTTTGTCGGTTTTCCGATTAAAATTGTTCGTTGTTGTGGATGATGCAGTAGACGATAAAATGCTGGTTGCAAACATGAATTTTGTGATCAAGTCGTTTTTCAGGGATTACCTGATCTAATTTCCTATAGCTCCGTTTCTTTTCGACGCTTTGACGAGACTCCTTATCGCATCTCGACTGACAAAAATCTTCTTCATCTTCTTGCTGCAAACTCTATACGCCTTCGAAGCTTCGTTGTAGCCAAAGAAGATGCACGCTTTAGACTTCCTATCCCACTTCTTTCGTTTCTCCTTCGGCACATGTACCATGACCTTGGCTCCAAATATTCATAAGAACGACACCTACGGCCGCTTTTTGGAGAACTTCTCCTCGGGGGTCACCGACAGTCCCTTTGTCGGCGAGATGCTTTTCCATTGTCGGTGCGGATTTGCTTGAACTTCTCACCAGCCTGCTTTTATGCAAAGGCCTCGACTTCAAGAAATACACGACGGTTTTTCGACTTGCATCGTCGATGAAGGGCCGCACAAGTCCGAGTGAATAAGCTCTAGCACGCGTTCCTCTCGGTGCCCTTTCGACTTAGACGGTTGACGGGAATGCTTACCTTCAATGCATGAACTGCATGCATGTACGGTATGTACTTCGCTGGATTCTCCATTTCGAAGTCCAGGCTAGTTACCATCGTCTTGAGTTGCTTCATCCCACCGGCAGCGAGGTGTCCCATGCGCCGATGCCACAACTCGAACTTGTCGTCCTTCACCAAATTCACCACGGACTTCTTCGTTTCGATCAGCTTGTAGAGGTCGCCAACTTCAGGACCAATCGCCACTACCATGTCGTCTGGGTTGACAACTTTGCACTCCTCCTTGGAGAACATCACACGAAATCTCTTCAGGCATACCTTGCTCACCGAGAGTAAACTAATCAGATCAGGGACCCACAGTACATTGCTCATCTAGAAATTTCATGTCACATCGCTGCACTCTGCCTCCAGCTTCACCGATCCTTTCGCTACGACGGTCACCTGTATTCGCAGCGTTGTTGGTCACCTTTATCCGCGATGACACATCCTGTGGATTCTCGAGCACATTCTTGTTCCGGCACAAGTGAGTAGTTGCGTCAGAATCGAAGAACCAATCGCTATCGCTTCATTTGGCTGACTGCACCGCGTAGACGACGAAGAAAGCTGCATTTCGGGCTAATTCGCTTATCCTTCTTCTCGCCTCCGTCTGACATTATGATGCAAAGTGGCCAAGATTCTTCCATCGGAAACACTTCACACCAGCCTTATCAACTTACTTCTTTGATACATTTTTTTTGCTGAAGAATGCACCCTCGCTTTTGGACGATTTCGAACCACCCTTCACCTTGACTTCCTCCATGATCTTCGCCTTGACTATGTCCGCCGTCAAAGCCACTCGGATGAGTTCCAAGCCCATGATCATTGGATCGTATCGGATCGTAGCAGCAAACTGCACATCCAATTATCGTCCACCTTGAAGCCGACCTTCATCAGCTGGTTGCAGGTCAGCATAATCTCTTTCACGTACTCCTGCGGAAACTGGCAAATGACGTCGTCGTCCCTCTTTGCCCCGATCAATCGGATGCCTGTCAGCCTCCGAAGAAGTCCAATCTTCTGGGCAGAGCCACTGTCTTCGAACCTGTACCACAAGTTGTCCCATACATCTTTTGCGGTTTTCGCATTCTGCACCAAGCCGTAGATGCTCCGATCGATGTTGAGACAGATAGTTGCCAGAGATTGTTCCGACTATTCTTCGGTTACTTCCGGATCCCTTTCATTACGATCCTTCACGGGACACCTGGTCCGCTCCTTGATGAGTACGTTGTACGAGTAAGTTGTAATTTTACGAACCACAAAGAACTCCACTCGCCTGCAATGACACCATGCCTCCAGCTAGTTCCGTTCCGCCAACTTGCGTTCCAGTCACCCTGCCATCGCCGCCAGCATGCGCTCCAAAACTTCTTCCAGCTCCATCGTTCGGATCCGTCATCTTATTTCAAGGAGTTTCTTGAGTCTTGACAGTGAAAAAAATTGTTCCTTCAAACAAAGCAGTTGCTTTGGCAGCTGTCTGGACTCATCACCTGTCAAAAATAGATCTTACTCGAATGATGTGGAGCAACGAATGAACAAAAGTATGTTTGAAATAATTCATGGCTTACTACTATGTACAATAATATTTCAACGATTACTTAGTTTCTAACAATTTTCAATAAATGAAAAGCGTCTTGTGGTGAACCAAACTGAAAAGAGTTTGGTAGCTCAGAGAATTGTTTACGATCTGTCAACGACGTCTAAAGTCCTTTACACAATATGCACGCAACGCACGTGCATCATTTTGTACTCGAAAACACCGAATGCTTTCCTATTTTTGTTCGATGTTTATGTTTCTATAAACTTGACTTATATAGAGCGACTTTTGTTATCGTTTGCAAAATGAGAGATCAAAGCAGGTTACGTAACAATGAAGAAACCCGATTTGCGGCTGCTACCCGTAATTTTGCCTAAATGAAACAAGTCAGAGTTTCAGATTGAACTGTTTCCCCACAAACTTGAAAAATATGTTTTAATCCAATTTATATTAAACGCGAAAATATCCCAGTCGGGAAAATTAGGCAAAAATGCGGGAAAAATTCGGGAAAAATGCGGGAATTTTTAAATTAAGATTTTGTGGCCACCCTGGCTATATGAGTCGAGACTAACGGCTTTATTTCGCCTCATAAGCTGAACCCAGTGCGAGCCTTTGCTACGCTTTCAACTAAATGAAAGAAAATTTAATAGAACTGGCGCTTTTATAGTTTGTTTTGTTTTTTTTTGGGAATGAGTTTTGATAAAATATTTTTCATTTGGAATATGTGTAATTTCTGCAAAATATTTCTGCATTAGATTAACTTCTTTTGCACTGTAGCACTGAGGGTAATTCGTAGCAGCCCCCATTATTGTCTAAGAAGGGGTTCAAACTTCTATCAGAACATGCTGCTTACCCGAAAAATGACACATTTTGTGTTTTAGTTGCTTGGTAATTCTCAAATTTATGTTTGATTAGTATGAAAGGACCCCCCCTCCCCCTCTACATTCAGAGAGAGGAGGGTCTCAGAACCACCATAGAAAAAATCCTGCCATCAAAAGCCCCACATGCCAAATCTGGACTCCATTTGCTTGATTGAGTTCTCAAGTTATGCAGAAATTTGTGTTTTGCATTTGTGGACTGGGGGACCACGCCCCTCCCTTATATTGTGGAGGAGGGGTCTCAGACCCACCGATGGCTCTTTTTGGCCTTCAAACACCCATGCCAAATGATTGGTGCATTTCTTGATTAGTTCTCGAGTTATGCACAAAAAACTGTTTCATTTGTGTGAGAGCCTATCCCTTCCTGATTGGGGAGGGGTCTCTGAACCACCTTAGCAAAAGATACTTCTTGTTTCCCGGTACCCCACATGCCGAATTGGCATTGCATTTTCTCGAGTGCATGCAGAAATTTGTGTTTCGTGTGTACTGCCGGCCCCCCCCCTGCCGCCCTTCTCTTTGGAGACAGAGCAAAAGTCTTGAACCATCATAGGAACCTTCTCCGGCCATAAAAGTGCCCTGAAATCTAAATTTTCATAACAGTAGGGGATAATTCTCATGTTTGGTTAAAATTCGTGTTTCATTTGTATGAGTCCCGCCCTCCCCCCACCTCACCCGCAGAGATGCAGGGGTTTCGAACCACCGTATAAATAGTTCTTGCCTTCAAAATCCCCACATTCTAAATTTGATTCTATTTGCTTAATATTTAGCTCTCCCGAGTTATGCAAGAAATGTCAGATTCAGGCCCATCTGTATGAGAGCCCCCCCTCCTTCCAGGAGAAGGGAGTAGGTGTCGAACAATCATAGAATCATTTATTGCCTTCAGAAAACTCCACATGCCAAATTTGGTCTCCATTTGCTTGATTAGTTCTTGCGTTATGCAGAATCTCCTGTTTCATAGTACATGAGCCTCCCCTTCCAGAGAGAGATGGGTTTCAAACCACATTAGGAAACATTTTTGCTTCCAAAACTCATCACATGCTAAATTTGGTTGATTAGTTCTTGAGTGTATGCAGACGTTTGTGTTTCATTTGGCATGCTAACTACCATCAGAACCATCCCCGGCCCCAAAACCCCGTCATACTCGAAATTCGCCATGATCGGTTCTGAAAGTGAGTTTTCTGAGCCAATAAGGTTCAGACCTGACAGACGGTATACAGACAGAAAATCATTTCTTGTAGTATATATACTAGCTTGAACCCGGTAGCAGAGCGCTTACAACGCATGCGACTAAATGAAATTGAAAAATTAATAGAACTGGCGCGCTTATGGTCTTTGGTTCTTGGGTGAGATCTGGTTAAAACATTTTTATTTGCTATGTGTGTGTGTTACTTGTGCAAAAAAGGCTTTGTAGGTTATTAATTTAACCCTTGGACCGGTAGTTTCTACCGGTTTTTAGCTTTCTGCATATGAAGCATTTTCAAGAGACAAACAGAAGCCGTATCCTGTCAAGTTTGCACGTAATTTTCTTTGCATAACCTAAGATTAAGCTATGTGCATAATGTAGCACTGAGAAAGTAACTTCAAGCAATTCTTGACTAAAAAGGAGTCTAACTTTCTATCAGAATATGCTTCTTACCTGAAAAATGGCTATTTTGTAAGGTGCATGTATAATTCTCATGTTTGGGTTCAAATGTCTGTTTCATTGGTTTGAGAGCCCTCCTTCCCCCTCTCCAAAGGAATGGCGTCTCAAACCACCTATGAGTGAATCCGGGCCAAGCAACCCCACATGCCAAAGTTGGTTCACATTGAATAGCTCTAATTCCTAAGAACTCTGTGCTTGCAGAAATTTGTGTTTTCATTTGTATGGAAAGTTCTCCCCTTCCCAGGCGGGGAAGGAGCTTCAAGCCGCCATAAGAACTTTCTGCGGCCTCAACAACCCCTACATATAAGTTTTCACTAACAGTGAGGTATGATTCTCAAGTTTGGTTGGCATTTGTGTCTTTGATGCTGTCGAGGAGACCACCCCTTCCAGAGAGGGGAGGAGTCTCCAAACCTCCATAGAACAAGCTTTGGCCCTGAAACCCACTTCCCAAATTTGTGTTCCATTTGCTTTGATTAGTTCTGAGTTAACACAGAAATTCGTGTTTCGTTGGTGTGGGAGCACCCCTTCCAGGTGCTGAGAGGTCTCGAGACCAGCATAAGAACTTTCCCCGACTCCGTGAAATCCCTGCGATACTACAAATAGTACAGCCTGTTGGGATAATTCTCAGCAAGTTTGGCTCAAATTCGTGTTGTCATGTATGAGAGCCGCTATCTTCCCAAAGAGAAGGGGGGGTCGCAAACACACCGTAAGAAATATTTCTTGCCTACAAAACCTCCACATGCCATAATTGGCTCCATTGTGTTTCATTAGTTCTTGAGTTATGCAGAAAATAGTTTTTCATTAGCATGGGATCCCCTTTCTAAAGGCGGGAGGAGTGTCGAACTATCAATAAGATCCTTTTCCCGGACCCTAAAACCCCTGCATGTGTAACATTGCAAGCTGTAGGGCTAGTTCTCATGTTTGGTTTAAATTTGTGTTTCATTTGTATGAGAGCCCCATTTTTAGAGGAAGGAGAGGCTTTGAACCACCATAAAAACATTTCATGCCTTAAAACTCGTCCATTTCTAGTTTGGTTCACATGGATTTTGCTAGTTCTGCGAGCGGTTCCATCTCGCTTCTCCCTCCTCATATAGGGCGGAAGAGTCTCAAATCATAGAAACATTTTCCTCCTTCAAAAACTTCCACATGCCAAATTTGGTTCCATTTCCTGATTAGTTCTCGAGTTATGCAAGGATTTGCGTTTCATTTGTATGGGATCCCACTTTTCAGAAAGCGGAGGGGTCTCAAATCAACATAGAACCATTGTTTGTCTTCAAAAACCACCACATGCTATATTTCGTTCCATTTGCATGATTAGTTCCCGAGTTATGCAGAATATTGTGCTTTATTTATATGGGAGCCCCCCTTTTATGACGGAGAGGTTCTCTGCTACCATAAAAACCTTTTTTGCCTTCAAAAACTCACACATGGTAAATTTGGTTTCTTTTGCTTGATTAGTTCTCGAGTTATGTAGAAATTAGTGGCTTCATTTGTATGGGGTGCCCCTTTTAGTGAACGGTGAGGTCTCGAACTATCATAAGAAACCGTTCCCGGCCCCAAAATCCTGCATACAAAACTACACGCTGATCGGTTC
>JASCZW010009156.1:0-44646 GCA_034211315.2 Aedes japonicus
CGACCTCAATCCCATCGAGAATTTGTGGGCGATTCTCGATGCCAGGGTTGAAGCAACCTGGTGTTACTTCAATAAAAAATAACTATTTTGAAGCCCTGGAGCGCAGTTTCCTGGGGAGAGAGCCAGATCCACAGTCACGGAAAGAACTCTGGTCGAGAGCATGTCGAAGCACCTGCAGGAGGTCCCGAAGGAGGCCAAAGGAGGACACATCAATTATTGAAATGTTTTTTATTTTACTTTTAATTTATGTTTTCTGTAGCCTAAATGAAGTGGGCACTTTATTTTGTCACTGTTTTTTTTCAACACAAATTGATTTATTTTTCTTTTAAGTAATACTCTTTTTTTCGCAGTATTCCATTAGTGAAACTTAGAAAGAATATAAAAAATAAGATAATAAAAAAATACAGTAGTGTTTACTTTAATTTGAACCAAGTAAATGACAGAAATTGAAAAAACGATGAGGTGGGCACTTTATTTTGCCTATCAGTGTACACTGCAGTGGAATAGAAATACGTTTAAGGAATTATTTCAAAGGTTTTGTCATTTATTTCCGGAAATTCAATTGATATTCCCAAATAGTGTTGGTACTGGACCACAACCCCGGAAACAAGATTTTCCGAAAACCAGATGAATACAAATGGACATAGACGTTATTGTTCATGAAGTGGATGAGTCTTCTAACTTGTGTCTTCTAACGGTGAAATCAGAACTAAAATTGGTCGATAAATACCCAAAATTATTTCTGTACCCTGTCGATCACTTAGGGGTAGAAAAAATCAAAGTTCTCCCCTTTGGCTCCTTTTGCTACTATACAAATATGCTTTATATTTTTTAATACAAAAGTTGTTTTTTAACGGTTACTAAGATGGCATAGATGTCATTCAGCATCCTATTCAAATATAAACTATGAAATTTCGTAATGTAAAACCTGAAAAGTGACCCGTCAATCACATAAAAGTTTATAAATTCTGAATTTACTGTAACTATTCAGACTACCAAGCTTTTTAAAATTTTCGAATTTTTTTACTAAAAATTGAAAAATCTTTCGATTTCAGTTCATATTCAAATTTATTATATTCAAGCTTATTTTCATGTAGATCTGATCAGTGTAACAAGTTTGTAGTTGACTCAGTTGTAATGCATAGATTTCCCTTTTGAGTTTGAGTTTTTCAAGAGCAATTTTCTCAAGTTCCAGATTATGTCGCCTCTGTTCTTTGAGTTGATCCGCTTGCATCATTTGACTTTCCGTTAGACGCTTTGAAATTTGCCGCCCGTAATACGCCATTTTGTCCAAAGTTTTATTTTGTGTCCTCAAGCTCCCAACACATCCTGGTGAAATTGACGCTGTTGCTTAACCTGCGTCTCCAGCAAACCTAAGCCCGACTGCGTACGCTCTTTTCTACGGATTGGAATTACGGGTGAAGTATCTTCGGGAGGGAGATTTTCTTCATCATCTTCTTCAGCATCGGCTTCCTCATGATTCTCCAAACCATGATCGTCATCATTTCCATGAAGCACAAGGGAGTCCCCAAAGGCAATGTAATCTCCGATCCCTTCAACTGTCGCTGCAAACCCTGCCAAACCGATGACTTGCTCTTCCAAGGCAGTAAGCTCAATGAGCTTACACGGACCGCCCCCCGTACTTCGTTGTTCCTTGCGGTTGTTCGACAGTGTTCTTTTCAACTTTGATTTCCAATCGAACCATCCCTTGAAAGTTAAGTTCAAATGAAAATGCTGGGAATGTTCCACATGTTCAACAACAAAAAATGCTTCATTTACCTTCGTCCAACTCGCAGTATCTTTTAATGGTGGGCCAAGACTATATAAGTCAACAGCCAACGATTCCCAAAAAGGACCAGCGTCAAATCTGGCAAAACCTTTTGCGATATCGGGATGTTCTTCCAATGCTTCGACCATTCTGCTGTACTGATTTTTGTTCGTACTCTTACTTTTCACTCGTTTAGCCCTGTGAACAAAAAATATAAGATGAATTTGCCACAATTAAATGCAAAGTTTACTTACATTCTGAAACCACATCAGCAAAAAAAAATCGATGAAAAGCAGTACCCTAATTAAAACCCGTAGTCTTTACTAAACGTGAACCAATCCGCAGGTTTTGAGTAGCGTATCCGAAGTGAATCAACATACACATACGAACGAAAACTGTAATGGTGCGAACGTTCGAATGAATGAAGTTCGACAGATCGAATGGTTCGAATTGGTTCGATCGAAAACAAGAATAAGGGTGATTAAGTGATTCCGGATTCCGGAACTGGACAGAACTTTACTGGGAGAGTTATTCTCGAGAGTCGAATTGATGTTTGTCACTAGGTGAAGTGAAATTTCCACCAGATTGCTTCCTGGGTGACCGATGGAAGCGACAAGTATTCGGCAGCACGTCTTCAATAAAGCAGCAGTGGATTACTTCCAGGAACACCATGATATTGCGCCACCGCTTTGGACGAAAATGTAGCCACTGAATGAGCGACTCGTCTCAAGATCGTTACCACAATCTGCGTCACTGTATCCGGAAAACTTGCAGTCGCTTTCCTTCCGGTATGTTAACCCCGAAGATAGTGGAGCATCCGTTTTGCCGCCGTCCAGTTGGCTTTGATCTTTGGTCGCTACAGAAGCTACTGACCACACTGACCGCAATGTCCGGTCTCATGCATTACTTCTTCTTATTCATTTTTGAGACACATCTGCTTCAGGCAATCGCTGGTTAACGTCAAGGGAATTGAAACAGGGTTGCAATACTGCATCTTAAATTTCTAAGCATCTTGTCGATATACCGCTTCTGGTCAATCGAAACTGTACCTTGGCTTTTGGTCACCTCGCAGACCCGGAATCTGCTCCGCCGGTCCCAAAGTTTTTCATGCGTTGAAATCGGTACAAAGTTACTGCTTGACGTCATCGATCAGCCGTTGGTCGTTTGAGATCATGAGGAAGTCATCAACCATCGATGACACTATAGTAAAGGGAAGGTCCATTAATTATTAATTATGTCACGTGGTAGGGGGGGAGGGGGCTTTGGGAAAACCTGACGATCCATACAAAAAAAATTGAAGGTCCATACCAGAAACGTGACAAGGGGAGGGGGGGGTAGGTTATAAAAAGTCACTTTTTATGTGACGTAATTAATGGACGTTCCCAAAGGGTTTTTCGATCAAAATTTGGTCACATACAGTAAAGTGTGTGAGTCGATCAAAGTTTTTATTATTAGTCATTTTTTTTTCTTTTTTCATGTTCAGTGAATACAGAGTACAGGAGAAATATTCAGCTAAGTCATTCGTTTAACATTAGTCATAAGACTTTGTTCAGTCTCCTTGTTCACTTTATTCGCCGCAGAACGCCAGTTTGCCTTGAAGTGTTTCTCGCTCAAAACAGCTTTTTGGAGTCTTCTGAAGGTTCCGCTTGACGATGGCCCAATATTGTTCGATTGGGCGAAGCTCTGGCGTGTTGGGAGGGTTCTTGTCCTTGAGCGCCACTTGAACGTTGTTTGCAGCATACCACTGCATGGTATTTTTTCCGTAATGGCAAGATGCCAAATCCGTCCAAAATAGAACGGAACAATTGTGTCGCTTCAGGAAATGCAGTAGACGTTTTTGTAGGCACTCGCTCAGATAAATTTCCTGGTTGACGGTTCCGGTCGCAATGTAAACGTTGCTCTTCAAGCTACAGATGGACTGCCACACCAGATATTTCTTCGCGAACTTTGACAGTTGACAGACCGGTTGCCGTATAATATTCCTGTCCAGGAAGCTGTTTAAAGTCTGCCTTGGCGTAAGTTGGCGTGGCCGACGTGTTTTGTTTATCGTCGCGATTTGGAGTCACCACTTTCTTGTAAGTCGGCAGTCCAGCTCGTTTTTTAGCTCTAGCCACGGTTGAAGGCGCCACTCCCAGCTTCTTTGTGACATCTCGGACAGAGAGGTTGGGGTTCCGCTCGAAACAGCGGGGAACTCTTTTTGTCGTCGCTGTGGCCTCCGGCTTTCGGTTTCCCCCCGATCCAGCTTTCCTGGCTGTCGACAAACGTTCACCGAACGCTCTTAATACGTTGGTAACAGTTGTTTTAGCCACATTCAACCATTTTCGCCAAGTTGGCGTGAGAGCTGTTACTCTCGGCTCGGAGCAAGTTAACGCGCGAAGGTTTCGGTTTTTACTTGTTCCGGTCGTAGCAACGGAGATTCGCAAAAGTTCCACTAATCAGAAGACAAATAGAAAAAATCTCGGCAATATACCGTGTATTTTGGCCCTATCTGATTACCAAATGCAATTTTTCGATTTTGTACTCCAGAGCTAGATTCCTTTCTCAGACTAGTTGTTCTGAAAGGAAGGTTTGAAATCGCGTGTTTTTCTTATCTGCTACGACGGATAGGCATCGAACGTTTTTTTGTATTATTGCTTTATGACGGTTGTCAAACATTTTTGGGTCCTGTCTATGCTCCTTTCATGGTTGAGGTAACAGATTTGTAAAAATGAGAAAATACATTCCTTCTCCGTTCAGTAATGATTAATGATTAAGAATAATGGTATCGCGTGGTAACAGAGTAGTTTGGATTTTCGCCATGCACGTGCAAAATTTTGATGCGTTGCTTTTCTTCTTTCGACGACATTTTGATAACTGAAGTGTTAATCTCGAAATCAAAATTGAGGCATGGTGCTACACGCTCACATCATCAAATGAGGGGTGTGCAAATTTTTTTTAATGCACGATGAGAGGAAATGCGTCAAGTTTAGTTCGACCAAATTTTGATCGTAGCACCCTTTAGTGTACAACTGAACCTTTTCACCCCCATGAATGCGGCCAGTTGAATCCAAACAGAAACCTGTTCCGGTAAAACAGGTCCGAGGACAAATCATCAGATTGCCACTCCTACTGGAGAAATTTCATGAATTTTGATACCCATATTGCCAGGGTTTCTTTTTAAATATGTTCATGGCCACTCGAGGCCCTACGGGAACCAGTTACAGAAGGGCCGTTGCAGGAACAAGTCGGCATATAGCCCACAATGGAATAGAAATGGTTTCTTGGAATTATTTCATTGATTTTGACATCCATTTCCGGACATTTCATAGATGTTTCCAAATAGTGCCTCCGTACCGGACCACAGCCCCGGTAACCCGGATTTACGGGAACCAGATGAATTCAAATGGTCATTGCTGATAATCTACCTGAAATCAATGAGTTTTGGAATCTGACGGTGCCAAAAGAATTAAAATCGGCTAATAATAGCCAGAGTTATAATCATTTGAATTTGGTGGGTACCTGGTACCTCTGTCGATCACTTAGAGGTGTTTTTTTGTCGATCACATAAGGGTTAAAAAGTTAAAAATAATTTTACAATCACTAAACCAACAAAAAAAATGCAATTTCTTAAAATAAAAAAAACGGCATGAACACCGTCTTCAGCCATTCAGCTTTATCAGACACTAATCAACGAACAAGGCATGCTAAATTGTATTTCTCTTGCAGTCGGACCCCCCGTTTCCACGATGCATTGTTAGTGTGCGTGACAGAATTCAAAACAGAAAATAAAGGGAAGCCCGAGTAAAAATACTTTTACGAATTCTCAATGGGAGTCTGAAGAAAAATATTTCAGCTTATGGGGCAATCCAAATGATGGTAATCTAAAACAAAACATTGACTATCAAAATTTTCCCGGCGCATCCTTGAAATTCCCGGTTTTTTCCCGGTACTTTTAAATTGCCGTCTTTTTTTCCGCTTCTGTTTTTCTCGATGCGCTGGCCACTCTGTTAACCTAACCTATAAATCATATGGAAAAAATGACTCTATTCAGTTTCACCTTAACAAATTGGCCTTGTTTTGCAAAGCACAAGGTCACCTCAGAAAACTGAAAAATAGAACAAGATTTTTCAGAAGAAAGGAAAACAAAGTCACCCTTTGAAGTGAAATCATGATGACAGAACAAAGGGGCGACATGCATAAATAATACAAAACTTATATCAATTAAGTGTGAGCATTTATATTACTCATAAGATGCATGTGTGGTGGTGATTTAATACGCATTGAAGCACCCCCTGTCAAAACGTCAGAAGCCGAGAGTAAAAAGCATAAGAAAAATATATAAGTTTTCCAACCTCTAAACGAAACGGTTTATTTTATCTCGAGCTCCGAATCGCTCCCACATTGGTGACCCCCGACGCGAGAAAAATCGATTTCCAAACGAAAAAAAAGTGAAATACCTCCGAATATGTCGTTGGTGCAAGGAAACGCACCGAATCCGGAACCCGAACCGAACGCGGAAAACGTCGCAATAGCTGCCGCCAGTGTTGCCGTAAAGCTTCCAGAATTCTGGAAGAATTACCCAACAATGTGGTTTGCGCAGGCGGAAGCGCAGTTTGCCCTGCTAACGTCGTTCGTGATCACACGAAATTTTATCAAGCATTATTGCCAAGGTCGACCAATCGGTTATTTGCCATGTTGCGGACCTGGTCACGACGCCCCTGTAGTAATCTGAGACGAATTAAAAGAAGATAGAGCAGTTTCAAAATATAAATAAGTAAGTGAAGACATGTGCTATATTATTACTAACTAGCCTTTAAGCATAACTGGCATCACGGTTAAAGCGAGAGCTGAAAGGTTACTTGTGGATAAAACCATAGCGGTATTTATCCCTATACTGCTTCGAGAGAGCGCGGAGAAAGAAGAAAGCGAAAGAGAGTGGGCAAATGTAGCCGTACAGCTACCGAGAGGTAGAGCTACGGTAAGAGGGAACGAATCTTATTCTTTACCGGTTCAAGAGAGCGCGCCCAAAGAGGAAACGAAAAGAGAGAGTAAAATACAGTCGTGTAGCTACCGAGACGAGCGCTAAGGTAAGAGGGGAAGAATCTAAGAGAGCGCGCACGAAGTGGAAACGAAAAGAGAGAGGAAAATACAGTCGTATAGCTACCAAGACGAGCGGTACAGCTACGGTCAAGGACCGAAGAGAAGACCATTCTTTAGACGAAGTTTGACAATAACGGACGTTTTTCACGGAGCGGAATCCGAAAATGGACGCAAACCGCATTCACCACAGCCCCCAGCACAAAACAAATACGAAGCCGTCAAAGCACGATTAATTTCTCGGTTCCAAGTATCAGCGCAGGGTAGATTGGAACGTCTGCTGAGTGCCTGCGATTTGGGACACATGCGGCCAACCCACTTACTCGCGAAGATAACAGAACTGGCCGCCGGCCTGAATGTTACGGAGGATTTGCTCAAGATGCTGTTTTCACAACGAATGCCGCCGAATGTGAAGGCTATTCTTACAATCAGCGACGGAAGAATCGGGAAGTTGGCTGAAATGGCGAACTGATGGATTCCCCGACACACCAAGTTTCCGCCACCGCAAACAACGCTAGCAGCAGTGGTGAAACATCCGATCTTCGAGACCAAATTGCCGCTCTTACCGCAGAAATACGTAACCTCAAAACAGGCAGAGGCGCAACTCGAAGCCGCTCTGCTTCGAGATAAAGTAACAGAGACATGACGGGACACGAAATTTGCTGGTTCCACAGGAAATACGGTGGTCGCGCCCCAAGCGTCGTAAGCCTTGCCAATTCCGACACCAAAAAACTTGCTCCGCGTCCAGTGCAGTCGGCAGAGGTGGACGGGGCTACACAAAGTCGCCGAATTTACTATACGATCGCACAAGCAACACGAAATTTTTTGATCGATACCGGTTCCGATGTCTCAATTCTTCCGCCACAAACAGAGACAGAATAAGAGTGAGCAGCAGCATTCGATCTTCACGCAGCAAATGGTTCCCGCATCAAGGTTTACGACAAAAGAGTAATGACAACGGATTTGGGACTACGACGCAGATTCAACTGGCTCTTCCTAGTCGCAGACGTTGGAATGGCTATTATTGGTGCCGACTTCCTGGCAGCCTTCGGTATCATCGTAGATCTGAAACATCGCCGGCTAATCGATGGTGTTACGAAACTCACTTCCATCGGTGGTCTGACAGAAGCAGCTGTCCATAGTGTAGGATAAGAAAGAGGATCATCAAATAAAAATACAACGGAGCATTTTGTGTTATATTACAGTCTTATTAGCAACAGAAATTCACTCCAGCAAAGAATTCTGAACGAATTATATAAAAAAAAAACATCTGTTTTCACTCCCTGAGAATCGAAAATACGAAAAAAAATATGAAGAAGAATTGCCTTTTTGCAATTCTCCTTTCGTTGATTCTGATTGGTTGCGATATGCAAGCGCTAGCTAGAAAAGAAACATGGCTTGCTCTGAGGAGCTCATCCATCATTCGTCGTTTGCCGTTCGACACGTTCGGACGTGTTTATAGCTCTCGTGACAAAAAAGCTGATTTCCGAGTTTTCGCCCGCCCGCTCACTCCGAGGATGGAGACAGAGGAGACGCTGCCCGTAGCGGCTGGCCCGTCCGCTAATCGAGGCAAGCGAAAGAATCCCGACGTCAACGCCGACGTGAACCAGCAGCTGCTGAATAGCAACACGTATAGCGCGCTTGCCAACAAGCCCCAACCAGTGGTCTCGACACCGGAAAGTGCAGAAGCGACCAAAATACCACCCCTGGTGGTAAAACGTGAAATTCGAGATCCTGGCCTCGAAGATGGATGTCTGTAAGGCAAGGATTTCGTACAAGATCACCCGATACGGTACGAGGATCCACTGCACCACCACCGACGACTACAACAAAGTGCGCAAGTATCTCGAAGATCAGGGCTTTGAGTACTACACGCACGACAAGCCATCGGATCGCCCCTACCGGGTGGTCCAACGAGGTCTGCCGATGGTGGCACCCGAAACCCTCATCAAACACCTGAAGATAGAGCACGGTCTGGACGCCAAAGAAGTCCACATCATCAGGCGAAAAGGAGAATGTGCCACCCTTGACGAAGCTTTCTACCTGGTGCACTTCGCGAAGGGCTACACGAACCTGACCAAACTGCGTGAGGTCAGACTGCTTGTCCAGGTCATTATACGCTGGAAGGCGTACCAAAACAAGCGTGTGGACGCTACGCAGTGCATGCGTTGCCTCTATCACGGCCACGGCACCCGAAACTGCCACCTCAAGTGCAGGTGTAACAATTGTGGAGGATCCCACGATACCGACGCCTGTTCAACAAAGGATTCCCCGGCCAAACGGTGCGCCAACTGTGGCGGCGCCCACTCGGCTACGGACTCGGCTAGCTGCCCAAAACGAGCCGAGTTTCTCCGCATTCGGAAGAAAGCGGCGACCAAGCCGCACGGCCGCAAGCAAGCCAGAAAGCCCCCGTCCGCTCCGGCACCTGATTTGAATGACGAGAACTACCCTGCGTTACCGTCCAGCTCGGCCCCTGCCGACACAGCACGATTCGTGGCCCCACAGTCCACTCCCGGGTTCAACCAGCACCGTCGTACCGACCCTCGCATCAGAGCCGGACTGTCTGCTGCAGAAACGGACTCCTCCCCCGAGGAAAATAAGGATGCGCTCTACAGCTCAGCCGAACTGTGGACCATTTTTACGGAGTTCCGTGGAAGACTTCTGCGGTGCAGAACGAAGTCGGACCAGGTGGAGGTCCTAGGATACAGTAAATATGGGGTCAATTGAGCCCCGCACCATCCGTGTATCCAATTGGAACGCTCGCTCGGTAAGAGGGAAAAAGATAGAGCTGAGCAATTTCCTTGCCCAGCATAAAATCGACGTGGAAGTGATTTCGGAGGCCCGTCTAAACCCGAAATTAAACTTTTCGCTCCCGGAACACACCATCATCCGCCTGGATCGTCCCAATGCAAGTGGGGGCGGCGTGGCTGTGATCATCAGGAAAGGAATCCGGTACGAGGTTCTACCGCATCCGAAAACCAGCGTCATCGAAGCCATCGGTGTTAAAATCATCGCTCTCCAGGGCGACATCTCGCTGTTTGCCGTCTACATGCCCCGGCAGTGCGTGGACAGCAACGGCACTTCACAGCTCTTCGTGGAAGACCTCGAAAAACTCACTAACAACCGATCCCGCTTCGTGGTGGCCGGTGATCTCAACGCTCGGCATACTCTGTGGCGAAACCATACGGATAACAAGAACGGCAACCTTCTGGCTAACCACCTTAGCGCGGGTAAGTGTGCCATTCACTTTCCGGACGATCCGACATTTCTATCCCCAGCTGGAAGAACCTCCACCCTGGACGTGTTCCTATCCGACCTGGCACTCTCGAAGCCAGTCACCCATCACGAACTAGGCTCCGACCACTATCCGGTAGTGTGCGAACTGGACTGCAACCCAACACCAGCCCCGCTGATGATGAGACGGGATTACCATCGGGTCAACTGGGTGGCTTTCAGTCGCCTGGTAGACTCTCGTCTTCCTGAAAATCCGGACGTATCCACCGTCGAAGCCATCGACCACCAACTGGGTGTATTCGAGGACGCCGTACACGCCGCTGAGGAAACCTGCATCCGCTGGGTACCGGTGAGGCGGCAATACACCACGATTGACCCCTACACTCGGCAGCTTATCCAGCAGCGAAACACAGTCCGCCGGCAATTTCAACGGACCGGAAACCTGATGAAGAAGGAAGAGCTCTCCATCCTCAGCCACCTGATCGGGGATCGAATGGCGACCATCAGAAACAAGCAGTTCGCCAACAGCATCGCCCAAATGAGCGACCACTCCCGGCCATTCTGGAAGGTTGCGAAAATTCTGAAGCAGAGGCCGAAAACAGTCCCACCACTGAAGGACAACACCGATGGCATTCTGGTATCCCCGTTGGAGAAGGCCAACGCCATCGCCAGCAAGCTCGTCGAAGCGCACAACCTCGGTGCCAGCATGGTGAGTCCCCACGAAGCTGCAGTTCAACGAACCATCCGCCGGCTCGATGAGCAAGTCAACGCCGCTCCATTCGTCGGCATCGTGACGGAGAACGAAGTTCGTGCTGCAGTGAAGCGCGGCAAAAATATGAAGGCCCCCGGCAATGACGGCATCTTCAACCTGGTGCTGAAGAAGCTTTCCGTTAAGGCGCTCCGCTTCCTGGCGGGAATCTTCAATAGGTGCTTCCAGTTGGACCACTTTCCGACGAGGTGGAAGGTAGGGAAAGTTATCCCTATCCTGAAACCTGGAAAGGACCCGACTGCACCGACCAGCTATCGCCCTATCACGCTACTGTCAGCGGTCAGTAAGATTTTCGAGCGGCTCATCCTACAGCGTCTGATGGTGCACATCGAGGAGCACCAAATCATCGTGCCGGAGCAATTCGGCTTCAGAAAAGGACACTCCACCGTCCACCAGCTGGTCCGCGTGGAGAACATCATCCACAGAAACAAGGCGCTGTCGACCAATACGGCGATGGTCCTGCTGGACGTGGAGAAGGCATTCGACAACGTGTGGCACGACGGCCTGATCCACAAGCTGGTGCAAGCGAACTTCCCGGACTACCTGACAAAGATGGTAAGACATTATCTCACCAACCGTTCGTTCAGAATCCACATTCCAGGTGCGGCATCCGATCTTCAATCGATCCCAGCCGGTGTGCCCCAAGGTAGCCTTCTGGGCCCAATATTGTATAACCTGTATACATCAGACGTCCCTCAGCTTCCTGCTGGCTGCAGCCTGGCGCTGTACGCGGACGACAGCGCAATTATAGCCAACGGACGAATGCCCAAAAATTACAGGACCCGGTTGCAACGAGGGGTAACCACATACGTGTCATACCTCAGCAGCTGGAAAATCAAGGTCAACGAAGCCAAAAGCCAAGCCATCCTGTTCCGGCATCGACCATCACCAAAGCTGCTACCACCTGCTGACTGCTTCATCCGAGTCAACGGCCAACCGGTTGAGTGGTCGAATGAAGTCATCTATCTTGGCGTCACCATCGACGACAAGCAGCTGTACCGTACCCGCACCGAAAAGCTCAAAAACAGGTGCATCGGGCTATTGAAGTCGCTGTATCCGCTGATTTCCCGACGATCCCGGTTGTCACGGCGGAACAAGCTGGCAGTACACAACGCGATCATCGCCCCGGTGGTCAACTACGCTATGCCTGTGTGGGGTACGTGTGCCGAGACCCACAAGAAGAAGCTGCAAGTGGTCCAAAATCGGCTGCTGAGGACAATCTTGGATGCCCCGTATGACACGAGGACACGTGACCTTCATCGTGCCGCAGAGTGCAAAACTGTCCAGACCCGCATCGACGAATCAATCGAAAGCTTCATTATGAGTGCTGCGGCCTCCGAGCACCCGCTCATCCGAGCGCTGGTAAACTAGGATATCAAATTATAGGTTAAGTAGGTTATAAAATTAAAACACTCAATGCTGATAGTCATATCAAAATGAAAACACATAAGAAATCAAATCACACGTACATTACAATGTAAAAATTATACATCAAAGGATGAAAAGCCTTAGCTATAACACTTAAAAACAGGACATGTAAGAAACACAAAGGACAAAATAAAATGAAATTTAATCAAATTAATCTGAGGAGCTCAGTAATCAATCAGCGAGCAGCAGAGAATCCGGCGAGCCACCAGCAGCAGTAAAGCAGGCAGCCGATACATACATCCTTTCTTCCGGTGTGTCGTCAACAGCAGCAGCATCGGGCAGCATCGTAGCGGTTTTATCAACGGCTCTTTTCAGGGCCAAAGAGTTAGTTACTATTAATTTCAACGACGGAGCAGTAAGCGCAGGGCAATCTGACGAAATGATGACGCCCGATCACGACACATAGTGTAACGGTTGTGGCTACGGATCATCCATTCCGTGAAATCCTCACCGAATTCCGGGACGTCACGCTTCCGACAAGTATGAAAACTGCAGTTCATCATGACGTCACACACCACATCCAAACGAAAGGACCTCCAGCATCAACCAAATGAGTGAACTGGGAATCTGCCGTCCTTCTAGCAGTAGCTGGGCCAGTCCGTTGCACTGTGTGCGCAAAAAGAATGGCCAGTGGAGATTTTTGGGGACTACCGAGCCTTAAATCAGGTGACTGTTCCAGATCGTTACCCCGTTCCGCATATTCACGATCTGTTGAATGCTTTTCAGGGAAAATCAATTTTCACTACACTCGATCTCGAAAGGGCGTACCACCAAATTCCGGTGGAGGATGCAGACATTCCGAAAACGGTCGTAATTACACCATTTGGGCTCTTCGAGTTCACTCGCATGCGGTTTGGCTTATGCAACGCCAGTCAAACCTTTCAAAGGTTCATGCATCAAGTGTTCGGTGATATGGAATTCGTCGTGGTTTCGTTGATGATATCTGCATTGCGTCATCCTCTCTGGAAGAGTACTACAAACACGTGCGTATGGTATTCAAACGACTACAGGAATACGGTTTAGTAATCAACGTCGCGAAGAGTCATTTCGCGCAGAGCACAGTAGAATTTCTGGGTTACACGAACTATGAACGGCATTCTTCCGCTTCCAAACCGAGTGAAAGCTGTCACCGAGTTCAAATTACCATCGAACGTCAAGCAGCTTCGCCGATTTTTAGCACTTGTGAATTGTTACAAGAGGTTCCTTCCACACGCCACCGACATTCAATCCGAGTTGCGAAACTTGATACCTGGGAACAAGAAAAACGATTCTAGGAAACTGGATTGGTCCGACAAATCCAAGGAGGCATTCGAACGATGCAAACAATTGCTGGTGAGTGCTACGCTTCTGCATTACCCTGACACAACAAAGCCGTTGAGCTTGTCAATCGATGCATCGAGTACGGCAGCTGGTGCAGTTCTTCAACAGTTCGATAACGGATGCTGGAATCCATTAGGTTTCTATTCGGAAAAGTTCAGCTCGTCTCAGCAGAAGTACTCCACTTTCGGTCGGGAGCTCACAGCAATGAAATTGTCTGTGCAATATTTCCGGCATATGTTGGAGGGAAGACAGTTTGTAATATTCACCGATCATAAACCGCTCACTATTGCGCTGACGTCCAGCCCGAACAGCAGACTTCCACACGAGGATCGCTACTTACGGACCGTTAGTTACGGTACATCTCGGAATTTACCAACGATATTCGTCACATCAGCGGACAAAGCAATGTAGTCGCGGATGCATTATCCAGAGTAGACGTTGTGGCTGTGCCGTCACCAATTGACTACGATCGGACTGCTGCAGATCAGACCAATGACAACGAATTGCAGCGTTTACCACGATCACCTACAGGACTAAAACTCGAGCTTCGGCAGACACCAACACGCCGTTTGATTACCGATCGCTTTGTTTGGAGACATGTGAATAAACACATCCAAATGTACGTTAAATTTTGCCTACAGTGTCAGCGATCCAAAGTTCATCGCCATCCGAAAGCACCGCTCGAAAAGTTTGCTCCCCCCGACAGTCGATTTCGCCACGTTCACATCGACTTAGTTGGTCCGTTGCCACCATCAAATGGTAATTGTTACCTTTTGACTATCGTCGATCGTTTTTCCCGATGGCCTGAGGCAAAACCGGTGCCCAACATGACAGCGGAAACCGTTGCCCGTGCCCTCTGTGAAACGTGGATTTGTCGTTTTGGAGTGCCAGAAACTATTGTAACAGACCAAGGCAGGCAATTCGAATCAGAGCTCTTTCGTGAACTTTCTAGAATCATTGGGTGCCAGCATAATAGAACAACAGCGTATCATCCACAGGCAAATGGACTAGTCGAGCGTTTCCATCGAACCCTGAAATCTGCGATCATGGCAGTGCAGGGTGGCCACACAATCTTAATATAAAAATTCCCGCATTTTTCCCGAATTTTTCCCGCATGTTTGCCTTATTTTCCCGACTATTAAGATGAGTTGATATAAATTACTCGTAGCTAAATCTCTGAGTTCCCAAACTTTTTTCAGTTTGATTTATCACCAGACACTTTCCATTTATTTAAAACACGCCTGTTTGTGCGACAGGATGAGCCAATTGCCAACAAATGTTGTCAAATTTGGTAGCTCCTTCTTGGTTCTTGCCAACATTTGTCCAAACCATTTTCTTTTCTCTGGAATCCGGCAAACAACGTCAGACGGCATTGAGCACAGCTGCCCAAATTCTTCTTTTACCATGAGTTAACACCCTTACAAACGCAATTCGCCACCAAATGAAAGATAAGTTCATTTCTAGCCTCACCTGTTACAGCCGTGTAGCCAGATTTTCTAAGGGCATCTTCAACGGTGGTTCAAACAATGGTTTGGATTTATTTGTTTAGACCAAACGCAAAAACATCGCTGCATCGCTGGTGTTTGTAAAATTTGTTTTATACCGGATCTATTTTGCATCATTTCAGAACATATATAAGCTTCTAAGTTTCTTACTGAACGCACTCTTTAAAAATTTAATTTAATTAACTTCAGAATATCTATGAAGATTTGGTGGAAATATCTATAATGAACATGCCAGAAGTGGATTAAACTTCTCGGCAGTTGAATAAAATAATTGGAAGTTTCCAGATAATCATGAAGTTTGCTCGCTGTCTTTCGAGAAGAGAAATGGTGGAAATTTAGAGAAGTTCATTGAATTGCCGAAAAATGATTAACGTTTCTGGAAACTTGGATTAACTTCCAAAAAGTTTACTAATCATCCATGGAATAGGAACAACTTTCTGGAAATTACGGGAACTTAGAAAATCAGGTTTCGCTTCCCAGAAGTTGTTTTAACTTCCAGCAGGTACATAGCAGGTACAAAGCCGAATTGCACACATATTTAAATAACTTACGAGAAATTGAAAAAAAAATCTTGGAAGCCATGGAATTTCTGTGGAATAGTTAGCATTACCGAGATGTTGTTAAACCGTACAAGAACTTTTTATGATCTCCAAGATTGTGAATAGGTGGAAATTCTATGAAGTTTATTAAAAAGTAGTTGGTTTTTATATTCTAGTTTTGGTTGGGTTAGAAAAATTATCGAGCAGTAGGAAGTTTAAGTTCTTCTTAAAACTTAAATACCCTGAACTTTTGGGATGTTTTCGGAACGATTGGAAAGTTTCTCGATCACCTGGAAAGATCCTTGAAGTTCTAGGAAGCTCCCCAAACTTATGGAAAAATCCTTTAAATGTTTCCTAAACTTTTCGTATGCACAAAAAATCCAGTTTCCTGTTTATCTGGGATGTTTTATGAAATTCTGGAAAGTTTTTCCGATCTTGGGGGAAGTTTTCTGAAATTCTTGAGATAGCAGGACTTCTGAGATATTTTCTGAATTGCTGAGTCCCCCGAGCATCCGGGAATTTTTTCGAGCTTCTGGAAAGTTCCCTGAACTTCTGGGAAGTTTTCTAAATTTCTGGGACGTTCTCTGAACGTCTGAGATGTTTGCTGACCTTTTGGAAAGTTTCCTGATCTTTGGGTGAGTTCCATGATCTTTGTGAGCATTTCCTGAAGATCTGAGAAGTTTTTTGAATTCATGAGAAACTCTGAACTTCAAGGAAGTTTCTTGAACTCCTACATGTTCGATGAGCTTCTAAGAAGTTCTGTATATGTCTAGCAAGTTTCATGAAATTCTAAGAAGTTCACTAAACCTCTAGGAATATCGGCAAACTTTTGAAAAGCTTCATGAATTTCTTGACTGTTCTCTATTGGAAGTTGTCTAATTTTCTGGCAAGTTCCGTGAACTTTTGGGAAGTTCCCTGAACATCTTGAGTAGTTCTTTGAACTTCAGAAAAAATACCCAAAATAATCTGATAAGTTTTCTAAACTTCTAGAAGCCCCCCTGAATTTCTGGATAGTTACTTCTGTGAAGAACCCTTTACTTTTGGGAGCTTCCCTGAACTCGTGGTAAGCTCCTTGAATTTGAGGACAATTCCCTGAATTTCTAGGAAACAATCTGAATTTCAGGAAAATTGTCTGAACTTCTAGGCAGAACCCTTAATTTCTGGAAAGTTCCCTGATTTTATGGTATGTTCCTTTGACATCAGGGAGAATAGCTAGACCTCGGGAAAGTCTAAGTCAAATCTTAAAACTATACCGAGCTTCTGATAAGTTCCTTGAGTTTCTAAGTGCACTGAATTTACAAAAAAAAAATCGAACTTTTGGGAGATAATTTTTGTCCATCAGTTTCTTAACCTCTTCCGATATTGTGGGCGTAAATACTGCGGGCCGTAAGTCTTAAGGACAGATTTGCAAAAATTACACAGGGTCACCAACCCCCGAGCTTTCGTCGAGAGAACTAGCTGAGGACATACGCCAACATCCGTTAAGCTGTAGTGCACCTATGTAACACTAAGGCCAACATATCCAGCTGCATCGCAACAGCTGGAAAAAGGATCATATCCCTTGGCATGTTGAAACGTCGCAGAAAGTGCTTCTTTCATAGCTTGGCGTGGCTCTAAAGGGTGTCCACGATGAAATTGCCACACTATGAAATTGCTCTAACTTTTTAACCGTTGAGTAGAATTTAATAAAAATTTGGGTGGATTTAGTTCATAGTGCATTATTTACATCCTGCAAGTTTTAAAGTCCTGTGATCAAAACTCGCGGAAATGGAGTCAAAAGAACAGCTCGTGCGTGATAAAATCTTGCGCATTCATCACGAGAACAAGGATCTCTCGCATCGTTCCATCGCTAAAACGTTGGGAATCGCGAATTCCACGGTGTCGCGAGTGATTAAGCGGTTCGAGGAACGGTTGACCACCGATCGGAAGCCCAGAAGTGAAGGAAAAGTATTCCATACAACACCAAAAATCACAACCGCGTAGTTGGGGCCTTCAACCGAAATCCGAACGCCTCCGTTCGGGATGTGGCTGAGAAGCTGCACCTAAGCCGAAGTTTTGTCCAGAAGCCAAAACTAAGGCTGGGCTTCGAACGTTCAAGGTACAAAAGGCCCCTAATCGCGACGAGAAGCAGAACAAGTCCGCCAAAACCCGTGCCAGGAAGTTGTACCTCAACATGCTGACGAAAGTTGAATGCTGCATCATGGACAACGAAACATATGTTAAGGCCGACTTCAAACAGATCCCCGGCAACCTGTTTTTCACGGCCAAGGATAAGTTCAGCGTTCCGGAGCATGTCCGCACTCAGAAGATGTCCAAATTTGCGAAGAAATTCCTGGTTTGGCAAGCCATCTGCACGTGCGGGAAGCGGAGTGCACCTTTCGTGACCCAAGACACGATGAACGGACAGGTGTACATAAAAGAGTGCCTCCAGAAGCGGCTGCTTCCTCTCCTGAAGGCCCACAACGTCCCAACAATCTTCTGGCCGGATTTGGCCTCATGCCACTACTTCAAGGACGTGCTGAAGTGGTATGCGGACAATAAGGTCAATTTCGTGCCGAAAATGTTCAACCCTCCCAACACTCCGGAGCTCCGCCCCATCAAGAAGTACTGGGCGATTATGAAGCAGCACCTTCTTAAACGACCTAAGGTAGTGAAGACAGTCGAGGAACTGAAGAAAGTATGGGTTTACATGCAAAAAACGGTTGATTCACAGGTTGTGCAGAATCTTATGGCCGGGGTTAAGGCCAAGGTGCGGGCATTTGCGTATGGACTGTAAATAAAATACGAGTAAAATGGTAAAATGAAGTTTAATAGTTATTTCTCAATACCTGAAAATTTGATGGCAATCGGATGAAAACTCGAATTTTGCGAATCAATTTTGTGTGTGACAATTTCATCGTGGACACCCTTTATCTATAACTATCAGCACTATCTAATATCGTTTAAATGAGATGCATGCATTCACACACTCACCACCACTCAAACCAATCCATGGTAAACAGTTTGCGAAAAATCCTCGGTCTCTGAAGAACACCAAATTTCTGATCTCTGGCTATTGTAAGATTTTCAAGATGATAGGTGTTGGTGGGTTTAACAACAAGAAATACTACACCGGAGCGGGGAACGAAAAGTTGGTCTGCTTTTGCTGGTTCTTTTTAAGTTTGCTGATAAAATCAACAATAAAGATGTTAAAATAGACCACCGCTGAAGATGTTCTAAGCGCTACGTTTTGAACAGGCTGAACAATGAGATCGGTGGACCGCGTAAATGACAAAAACACTACTCAAATCATTTGAAAAAGGTGTGAGTATGGTTCCTTCCATATGACAAAAATTCCCGATGACTTTTGAAATTCCCGCCTTTTTCCCGCATATTTTCCGATGATTTTGGATTCCCGCATTTTTCCCGCATTTCCCGATTTTCCCGAGTCTGTGGCCACCCTGGCAGTGGATTCCAAGTACTGGAGTGACCATTTGCCCATGATCATGCTTGGTCTGCGCGCCGCACTTCGTGAGGACATAGGATGTTCTGCAGCTGAATTAGTGTACGGACAAACACTTCGATTGCCTGGCGAATATTTTAAACATTCAACACGCGAGATCGACAGAACGGATTTTGCTAAGCAACTGCGAAGTATTATGGAAAAGCTGAAACCGGTCGAGACAAATCATCACGCAAAACCCGCGGTCTTCGTCAACCGACAGTTAAGTCATTGCACCAACGTCTTCGTGAGAATTGATGCAGTTAAGAAACCGTTGATGCAACCTTACGAAGGACCATTCAAGGTTGTGTCTCTGCTACACTAAGTACATGGACGTCGAGATCAACGGAAAGAATAAACGAATTTCTATCGATCGTATCAAGCCAGCCTACTCCTGTGATCCTGACATCGGTCTACATCCTAAGGGCGATATAAAAACTGTAATTACACCATCTGGACATAGAGTAAGATTTCTGGTGTAACTGAGGGGGGTTATGTGGTGGTGCATTAATACGCATTGAAGCACCCCCTTGTAGAATAGATACAAATAATAATGTCTCGCCCCTTGTTGGAGTCTCGAGAGAGAAAGAGACAGAAGGTAAGAGAGAGAGGGATAACGGAAGAAAGAGTGAGGTTTTGGTTGAGAATGCAGATAGGCAGCAAACGTGAACCGGTGCGGACGAATAAAGCGAACGTTGTTAAACGTGAAATAAAACGAACCTTTAATAGTATAACAAATTCCGAAAGTGTGGCTATACCAGGGTGAACTCTACAAATTGGCACAGTCGGTACGATCTTCATAGTAAGTATTGTTCAGAAAAGTTTACGACTTTATCTTTCATAAGCTGCGATGCGTCAGGTGTGTAATTAACAGGATTTGCTGAAGCTGAAGAACGTTCCTTTTGTTTTGTGAAATTTGCTCGTTTTACCAATAAGAACAAAAGAAAAGATGTGAGTCCGGTTGAAGACCGTAGCGCCAAAAGAAATGCTTCGTGATGATGGCTAATATCGGAGCTGGTGAGGAAAAAAAAAACAAAAGATGTGAGACCGTTCGATGACCGTAGCGCACATAGAAGCAAGGGAGAATGTGTTGAAAAGATGCGAGACTGGTTCACAACCACAGCGCACACAATAAACTAGAAAGGAGAACGAAAAGATGCGATCGACTGAAGACCAAAATGCACACAGAATGAGGAATAATGACTCCATGATCATTTCGTGTGTTAAAAGGAGAAGCTATCCAAAGAGTAGATATGAAAAATCTCTGAGGAAGTGAGAGAGAGAGAGAACGGGAGATAGTGGGAATAGGCCGAGAAAGAAAGAAAGAAGGGTTTGAAGCTTTTGTATTCAAACGACGCACACTACTGCAGTCCAAACGACGCACACTACTGCAGTCCAATAATAGCAAATCTTGCAGGTTCTACTCGGGTTAAAGTAGTGTAGAGGTCGCACAGGTAGAGCGAGAGGTCGAATGATTTTTTTGTGTGTGTGCCAGATCTGTAGCCGGAAAAGTGGCCGATGACATACTCATGGCGTAGGGAAGCGTTGGCGAGAGAGGTAGCGTCAGCGTCAAACCTATCTTGATTGGCGTTCTATGAAAATCGCCCAAACCTGCCATAGTGAAAGAGGTGCAAAGCGTTTTTCGATGCGGCGAAGCAGTTCACATAGTGCTTTGACGCTTGTGAACGCCAGCAGACGCTGAAATGGTCGTTAAAAAAATGGAGATTGAATCTGAAAATTTAATTTTACTCGTTTTCGCAAGGAGGGCACTGTGGTATAAAACATTAAAAAAAAATAACGGAATAGGAATATGGTGGATAAACTTTGGCGTTAAGTTTTGACTGAGTTCGGAGCAGTTGCAACTATTAAGGACATACACGACGGAATCTCCTTATGGCAGGAGCGATGGCTTCCTCATCCACACATGCGCTCTTTGGGTTTGCTCAACAAAATATGCCAAATTAATCCACTTACCTGCAGTGAATCATTGCCATACTGCTAATCGGACTGCAGAACAGAATATTTAATCAGTTCACACTGTTTATTTCACTGAAAACACTCTGAATTAATCAACTAGTGCTCATTTGCACAGAGCAGGTAATTTTTCGTCGTCCTTGTTTACCTTTTTAAAGCCAGGATCTGCCTATTATTTTCTCAAAAAAAACTGTATTTCCACTTTCCGTAGCCACCTGAACACTTTTTACTTTCACTGAGAGATTAATATTCCTCGCGCTCTTGAAAACAGTGGACGAAAAATCTGTTTAATTAACGAGAATGGTGCAAAAATTCAGCAGCCGGTCTCAAAACTGCACGTTTTGCTTTTTTTTAATTTACTCTCAGCTGTGCGTAGCGTAGCAGAGCGCAGTGCTGTCAGCAACTGTTTGCGCGAGTGTGCAGAACTGATAAAAGTTTTGATTAACGAAGTTAAAATGCCGTGCCTTACTAAAAGAAGAAAAGCGGCTGTTTTTGCGTGAACGGGCTAAAAAAGTGATAAGAAGTGCTGTTGATCCCTTATCGTGGACATTCGAAAACCCGTAGAATAGTGGTTTTACTTCACCCTCAACTGATGCTGAATTTCATTGAAAAATAAGTTCTGGAGAAGAATCTGTCGGCGAATCTTCCTACTTTACAAATAACGTTCCTATACCTTGCCCAAATGATACTGCTTTTGAAAATCCCGGTCATACTTCCGAATCCGATGGTGAGTGTGTTTTGATTTGCTTTGCAATTTCTTGTTGATTTGTTTGTTGTTTGGAAAGAAAAGGTAAACAGCACGAGCTAGGGTAGGAGAATCTGGGTTGACCTGATCCTCCTTGTTCGATATGGATATTTCGATGGATATATGGATATATCGATTATTATGAGTAAACAACATTCAACAGGATTCGTGTGAAAAACTTAATAACAATGTGGCAATCGAAATATGTTGTATAACATGAGCTGTCGTTGGTTGTCAGAGTTCAGTATGACGTGAAATGGTCCATGGAATCGGTTTTCAAAATGCAAAAATCCCATTTATTATCTCAGATGCATAATTTCAAACGTTTTAAATACATTTTATGTTTCAGTCATCTACTCGAAGACTCATTCGATAGTTTATGATTGATATTAGAACTGAACATTACCGTTTAAAATTCACCAATATTTGTATTGAACTAGATGGATGTCTTAATATTTATCTTGCTAATTATGCTCCCAGACTCCCCAATCTTAAAAAGGATTCATATTTTAAGGCTTTATGCTTTTTTAAAAATGTGAATATTGTAGGGAATAATTGAATGGATGTACTGTAATCTACCAAGAAAAATTAAAATTACTGGCAATCATGATCGTTTTCTTCATGGTGCACCAATACTATCATATGAGAGCAAAACAGTATTTGCACTACTACATGCATGTTGATTACTAAGGATTCAAGGGAGTTTCACCTTAAGTGAAAGCAATGATTTAAGGTGCAATTAAATTAACATTAATTTTTTTGCTTTTCAGTGGAGTCCCTTGTATTTATAAAACATTAATCCGGATCTAACTGAATATCTGATCCGGATATGTTTTCCGTTAATAGCACCGATGCAATTTGGAAAATTCCATTTGGCCCAATATTCGTTCTCCACCGATCTTGACATTTTGTTCAGTTGGCGCTGGCATATAAATAGACTGAAGAACACACCATCGAACTTGGCACGATTTGCGGACTATGGCCTCAACTAGAACAATCCACGCGGAAGGAAAATTCGAGGGTAGTGAAGGATAATCCGGTTGCTAAGATTCTGAAGAAGAATCCGAAAGTTGAATGAAAATGCTCGGTGGGTTATATAAATCAGAATATTTGAAATCTGCCGTACCTGATAGTAATAAATAAACGTTCACATAGTAGAATCGGCTCTTTATTACAGTTCGTTCAATTTTTCAATAGTTTGTGTTTCAACATGTTTAGAATCAAATTAAATGTATCCATATTTATCCTAGTATAAGAATGAAACTTATCAGGATATTTACGAAGGTCGTCGTACAATCTACAGAACTTCCCATCATGTTTTCTGTTTCGGTTTAAAGGATGCACTGCGAACTCTCTTGCCTTGTTCATGATAAAGTAAAGAGTGCTTGAGGACGCGAAATATTCTTCATCAGATGAATTCATGCTTGAATCACTTGAAAAACTCAAATTATCTCGAATACTTTTTACAGTCGCGCGCGCGGCATCGCTATTAATCTCGCTTTTAGTATGCCATAAAACGCTTTGCTCGCCTCATCGCTTCGCTTTGATTAACGCCAACGCGTCGCAACGCGTCCCTACGCCATGAGTATGTCATCGGCCTAAAGCGTTAGTGGTTTATTATTGATTTAGCGTTTCATAACCTTTGTGTGTTTAAGAAGTACTATAACTATAATATTTCAATTGAAATATCCAGTCATTAACATAATAATGATGTTTGCAGATGGATTCGGAAAATCAATACCACTTGGATCCTTTCAATGATGCTACCGATTCTTCCAACCTGCGTCGGGAGTGGGAAGAATGGCATAAATCCTGTGAAATCGTGTTGGAACTGAAAAAGATGGAATCGCAGCACGAAAAGCTTCTCTTTTGTTGGCTCGAGGTTGCAGAGGGCTACAAAGGTTTTCTTATCACCTCGCTCCAGTGGCTGATGAAATATACCCAGAACCAGTAATAGTTCCGTTTGCTCCACAAGACATTCCGGAATATGACAACGCTGTCAAACGTCTTAATGCCTTTTTCGTTGGAAAACGGAACGAGAGGGTCGAACTGGAAGTTTTTCGTTCACTCCGTCAAACAGCTGGAGAATCTTTCAACCGCTACATCTTAAGATTGCGCACGCAGTCCGCTTGCTGCAGCTTTGGCGAACGAGAGGAGAAAGAGCTGCTGCAGCAGATAACAGTGGGCGCTATTGATGAGAAGGTGAGAGATAAAGGCCTCGAGAGTACAATGGATTTAGATGAGCTCGTCAACTATGCGATTAACCGCGAGGTTTTGGTAAAGCAGAAGGAAAAAATCCACCCGTATAGATCAGAAAGTGGTACTGTAGCATTGGTAAAACAGGATTGGACGAGGAAGACGATGCCAAGAAGTGGACGTACTATACAACCGTGTAAGCGTGAGCGAAAATGGGAAAATCGTGGACGAGCAGAATGCAGCCGTTGTGGATCATGGCGACAACAGCAAGAATCGAGAGATTGTATTGCAAGAAATGCCACGTGCAATAAGTGTGGGACTCAAGGTCACTTCGCGAGAAAGTGCTCAACCGACCGGAAGGATGCATCTAAAACTTGTTATTCCTGGAAGAAAGCAGAAACAGCCAATACTTTATGGAATGAAAGTGCCCATGGCTCAGGATCGGGATATCCGTCGCGTCACTTTGAGGAGAACGAGTCAACGAAGGCGACAGCAGCGAATGATGGAACTATCGTGGGCTTTATTGATCTACTTCCAGTGGAGTTTTTGATAGACTCTGGGGCGATGATTAATACGGTTACCGAACAAGTTTGGGAAAAGCTTGTGGCTAGCAACGCTAAACTGTTTAAGAGGAAATATCAGTGCGATCGACAATTTACGGCATAAGCTTGCCAGGAACCACTGCAGGTTCTGGTTATCTTCGAAGCATGGGTTACGATTAATGAAACAAAGCCCAGATGCTATGCTGAATTTTTCGTTGTTCAAGGTGCACAAAGGTCTTTGCTCGGCAAAAGAACGGCTGAGGATCTCAAAGTTCTGAAAGTAGGGGCTAGAAGTGCAAAACATCGAACAGAAAAAGAACTCTTTCCCGAAATTCTCCAACATACAATTAAAATTATCCATTGACCGGACTGTGGCCCCCAGGAAAATGGCTTACCTTAAAATCCCTGTAGGAATGGAGGACAAGGTCAACCAGAAACTTCAGCAAATGCTGGAAACTGACATTATTGAACCCGTTGTTGGTCCTTCCGAGCGGATCTCGCCCATGGTAGAAGTTCCAAAGGGAACCAACGATTTCCGTTTGTGCATTAATATGCGATATCCCAATCAAGCTATACAGCGGGAACATTATCCGCTACCACTGCTACACCGCTACACTGCTAAACAAGCTAAAGGGAGCTGTGGTATTTTCCAGGATTGACATTACCTCCGCATACTATCACGTCGAACTACATCCAGCATCGCGCGAAATAACAACTTTTATGGCGGGAAAGGTCTAACGGGATCCAAACGATTGATGTTTGGCACTAATTGCGCGCCAGAGATATTTCCAACGAATAATGGGCGAAATGTTTGCTGGTATTGAAAGCGTGGTGGTTTATATTGATGACGTTGTTATATGGGGAATGACACGTGACGAACATGATGAGCGTCTGCGGAAGGTCATACATGTTCTCGAAGAAAAATAACGCGTTGCTTAATAAAGAAAAGTGTTTATATGGAGGAAAGAACTTGAAATACTAGGTTTCAAAGTCGGAGTGGATGGAATCAGCCCAACAGATGACAAAGTTGCGGCAATCCGGAATTTTAGAATGCCTGAAACGAAGGAGGAGGTTGCAGCTTCCTGGGTTTACTGAATTTTGTCGGCCAGTTCATACCACATCTATCATCGAGAACAGAAGCGCTTCGACGATTTATCAGAGGAGAAGTGGACTCATTTGGTGTGGAACAACAAAGAGCTTTTGATGACTTGCGCAAGGAGCTGTCGAATCATGTACACCGTTTGGGATTCTTTGACCCAAAAGACCAAACAGAGTTATACGTGGATGCATCAGCGGTGGGTCTTGGTGCTGTTTTAATCCAGAGAGATAACTTAAACAAACCAAGGATCATCAGTTTTGCATCAAAAGGCCTTACGAAAACGGAGAGGGTTTATCCACAAACTCAGCGTGAAGCATTAGCTGTCGTTTGGGCGGTGGAAAAATTCTATTCGTATTTGTTCGGAGCACACTTCACCGTGTTCACTGATCATAAGACACTAGAATATATATTTGGCGGAAAACATCAGGAAGGCAAGCGTGCTTGTTCGCGGGCCGAGGCGTGGGCGTTGCGGCTACAGCCCTACGATTTCAAAGTGGTACACGTTCCTGGGTCCACCAATATCTCTGATATTTTTGCGAGGTTATGTCCACCGTCAGATGTACCGTTTGATGAAGCTTCAGAACATTTTGTGTGTGGGATAGATGAAGGACCGTCGGCTATCACGCTTGATGAAATTACAAAGGCAACGGATCGCGATGAAGCGCTTAAGGAAGTTGTTAAATCAATTGAAACGCAAGTGTGGCCAGCGAGCTTGTTCGCTCATCAAGCATTTTCAAAGGAATTGGGAGTGGTAGATGGCGTTGTAGTGAGAGAGAATCGAATAGTTCTCCCGTTAAAACTGCGACAAAGAGCCCCAGATATCGCTCATCGAGGGCATCCGGGAGTAGTTTCGATGAAACGAAATCTCAGAGAGAAAGTATGGTGGCCCTATATGGACCGTGATGTTGAACATCGGGTGCAGGAGTGTGCAGGATGTGCTTCAGTAAGCTTACAGGGAAATTCGGAACCAATGCATCGGAAAGAAATGCCAGATCGTGCATGGCAAGATTTGGCGTTGGACTTTTTCTCTGCCAAAGAATGTGCGACCTTCTTGGTAATAGTTGACTACTACAGTCGCTATTTGTCTGTTATCGAGATGAAGGCTACAACTGCAGGCAAGACTATCGAGGTTTTGGAGCGTGTTCTTAAGGATCACACATACCCAGAAACAATTCGGTCTGATACCGGACCTCCGTTCGCTAGTGAAGAGTTTTCAAACTACTGTCTCAGCAAAAATATTCTACTTGTACGCAGCATTCCGTACTGGCCCCAAATGAACGGGTTGGTTGAACGCCAAAATCAAGGGATCTTACGGACATTAAGGATTGCTCGTACAATGAGAGAGGACTGGCGAAAAGCAGTAAACGAATATGTGTACGCGTACAATACCACACCGCATTCTGTCACCGGAAAATCACCTATGGAGCTACTAACTGGAAGACCAGTGAAGGATCTACTGCCGTCACTACGAACCGAACCCTACTGGAATCGCGATGAAGAAACACGAGATAAGGACATCATCAGGAAAATGCAAGGTAAACTGTATGCCGATAAACGGCGGCATGCTAAAGCGTCGGAAATAGTTGTTGGAGACTCTGTTATGATAAAAAATTATGAAATGAGAAAATTGGAACCGATGTATCGGCCGGAGAAGTTTACAGTGATCCGAAAAAGCGGAAGTGACGTTATCGTGCTTGACAAAGACGGTGTCCAATACAGGCGCCCTGTATCTCATCTGAAAAAGTACCCAATTTCGGATGAAAACGATGATTTGCAGCAGTTACTAAAGACAGCAGATACTGATTCACGACTGGCTATCGCAGATGATACAGCTCGGTGCTCGGTGCACGTAGAACCTCCAGCCACTAAACGTCCTATGAGGGCTATTAAAATGCCAGCACGATATAATAACTAACTTTCTGAGTTTTTTTTTTATGAATACAATTAGAGATAACCTTTGGATTCCTTTACCTATGGACCAGATGAGGGATGTAGAATAGATACAAATAATAATGTCTTGCCCCTTGTTGGAGTTTCGAGAGAGAAAGAGACAGAAGATAAGAGAGAGAGGGATAACGGAAGAAAGAGTGAGGTTTTGGTTGAGAATGCAGATAGGCAGCAAACGTGAACCGGTGCGGACGAATAAAGCGAACGTTGTTAAACGTGAAATAAAACGAACCTTTAATAGTATAACAAATTCCGAAAGTGTGGCTATACCAGGGTGAACTCTACACCCCTGTCAAAACGTCAGAACTTACCTTACCAATCAGTGTAAGGCCTGTGTGTCCCTTGCTGTACATAGAAGTCATCTCCATTACACTCGGTCCATGGCCAGCTGTCGCCAGCCGCGCAGTCTGCGAAGTGTCCGCAGATCATCCTCCACCTGGTCGATCCACCTTGCGCGCTGCGCACCTCTTCGTCGTGTTCCAGTCGGATTATTGACGAGAACCATTTTTGCCGGGTTGTTATCCGACATTCTGGTGACATGCCCGGCCCATCGTAATCGCCCGATCTTCGTGGTGTGGACGATTGTAGGTTCTCCTAGCAGCTGATGCAACTCATGGTTCATTCGCCTTCTCCACGATCCGTCTTCCATCTGCATTCCGCCGTAGATGGTACGCAACACCTTCCGTTCAAAAACTCCAAGGGTTGGTCCTCTGCGCGCATAGTCCACGCTTCATGTCCATAGAGGACTACCGGTCTAATCAGCGTTTTGTAGATGGTTAATTTCGTGCGATGGCGAACTTTTTTCGACCGGAGAGTTTTGCGGAGTCCAAAATAAGCACGGTTTCCTGCCATAATACGCCTCTGAATTTCTCTGCTCTGTGTCGTTATCGGCGGTCACCAGTGAGCCCAAGTACACGAATTCGTTGACCACCTCGATTTCATCGCCGTCGATACAAACTCGAGCTGGGAGACTCGCCGTTTCTTCCCTAGAGCCTCTTCCTAGCATGTACTTTGTCTTCGACACGTTAATGGCCAGTCCGATCCGTTTGGCCTCAGCCTTCAGTCGAGTGTACATTTCTGCCACCTTCTCAAAATTCCGTGCCATGATGTCGATGTCATCGGCGAAACCAAGTAACTGGCCGGACTTTCTGAAAATCGTGCCACTCGTGTCTATCCCCGCTCTTCTTATGACACCCTCCAAAGCGATGTTGAATAGCAAGCCCGAAAGACCATCACCCTGCCGTAACCCTCTGCGAGTTTCAAAGGGACTCGAGAATGTCCCTGAAACCCGTACTACGCACATCACTCGATCCATCGTTGCCTTGACCAATCTTGTCAGTTTGTCCGGAAAACCGTATTCGTGCATACGTCAGAAGCCGAGAGTAAAAAGCATAAGAAAAATATACAGTAACTGTTCGCTAACTGGGTGCTGTTTTACTGGGCTGCTTTTTAACTGGGCGTTCGCTAACTGGGCTATAGCCCAGTTAAAAAGCAAATAAACTTAAAAAAAACTGCATTTGACATTTTGTTGTCAAAATCAGCAAGGGGCATGTAAAAGGCATATGAGTTTCGTAGAGTATTGCAAAATGGTTAAACTGTGCGAAATTGCGTCGTAGTTGCGTATACAGTAAGTCAAACATTTTACACAATGGGGTGCACAATAAGCTACATCGCAAAATCGCATAAGACATAAACACATTATTTAATTTATGTATTGTGCAATGAAATATCCCAACCGAAATCTGATCGAAAGCCCCCTCGAAGTTTATTTACATTTGAAATGTCAGCCCAGTTACCGAGCAGCATTCGCTAACTGGGCTGTGCACTTAGCCCAGTTAGCAGAGCTGCCAGATACTTTTATAAAATATCTGTATCTACTTGATAAAAAAGTCTGTATTTGTCTGTATTGAAATAAAAATGGCAACTTTGAATAATATTATTCTTTTTAGGGGTTTACATACGTTTTTGAGTAGTATAATTTTATTAACTTAAAAAAACTTGTGATTGACACTAACCTACACTCATACATAGTAATCAAGATGCAGTTTTGAACTATAAACAAAGTATAAGAACATAGAAGATTGCTTGAAACAATTTACTCGTCGGATTGTAATATATAACGCTTCTATACTGTTAGATTATAAAAATAGTGCTTCTCAAAACCTAGTTAATTCACCACCATACTTGGCTTTTTGGAGAATGTTGTTAATTTTTTACATAACGTTGAATGAATCCTTTCATTGATTGCATCGAGTGAGTGGAATAACGTGAAACAGAATATTGCTTGCGTGAAAAAAAAATCTGCATATAGTGAATATAAACGATTAGGTAGCTTTTGAAACATCACATGGCAATTCCTGTAAAATTAAAAATGTATATTATTTATTGTAAAATTAAATAAAGAGGTTTCTGTTTTCAAACGTACCTTTGTCATCTATCTTATTTCTAATTCATGTTATACATGTTTTTCGTAAATCGCTTCTTAGCCTCAGCTGTAACTTCGACGACTCCTTTGGGGGTTTGGTGGGTCTTAACGTATGCTTTAGCCGCCAGGATTCCTTTCATTGAGGCTGTGCTAGGGCTTTTTCTAACCTTCGTTTTGTTGAGATTGTAAATCGAAAAAATCTCCCAACCGCTGCTGACGGGTGTGATAGGGATAGTAAGATTGGAATGATTCGCCGCAGGAGGGGAAACGCCCACTCTCCTCCCATCCTACACGTGGACAAAACTTCGCTCCAGAATTCAGGCCCATCTTTGACTCTATTTCTTTCTGGTTCCATTTGACTGTTATGTTCTGAATTTCTCTAAATTCGTCATCAATAAGTTGGAGTTTCTCGGGATCATACAGTTCAAGGAAATGCTTTAGTAGCGGATATATCGACGGATTAACTTTGTTCATCATAATCTATGGTATTATTTTTTTATTTTCATTTAATGAAAATCTGTTTTAGTCTGTATTCTGGTTTAAAAACCTGTATCAAACCTGTAACCTGTATCACGTCTGTATTGACGTTAAAAAACCTGTATAATACAGATAAGACTGTATATCTGGCAGACCTGCCAGTTAGCGAACGGTTGCTGTATAAGTTTTCCAACCTCTAAACGAAACGGTTTATTTTATCTCGAGCTCCGAATCGCTCCCACACATGTTTCTGTTGATTATGATTGGGGGTCAATTTAACAAAACTTAACAAACTTACGGGTGGGTTATCTCAGGGATTTGGAAAATGTTTGTTTCTTACAAAAATTAAACCACTATCACGCTTTGTGAGTGGCCCAAAAAGCACCCTCACTGTGGGTGTAAATCGGTCCCAATCGGCTCTCAAGCGTTTTTAAAAGTGACCTTCATTTCCCAACCAAAAATAAAAATAAAGGTTCCATTCCATCAAGATATTTGATAAGGGAACGTCCATTAATTACGTCACGCAAAAATGACATCCCCCGAACCCCCCCCCCCCCCTTGTCACATTTTTTGTATGGACCTTCCATTTTTTTATGGATCGTCAGGTTTTCCCAAACCCCCTCCCCCTTACTGCGTGACATAATTAATGGACCTTCCCTAACTTATTTCCCAAATAATGTAAAATCCACTCACCTCGTTTAAATAATTCGTTGAACGTTCTTCCAGTCCATCTTTAAAATGAGGCTTTCTTTATTACTAATTGGTTCGCAATAGTCGGTCACATTTTTTAAAATAATTCTATTCAACGTGCACTCAATTCTTAAAAAATAACCTATTGATCATTAAAATTGAAACATCGGCACTGCACAACGGTTGAGATCAATGCTTTCCGGAGTAACCACTCGTTGAAATTTGATTTCCATCTCCACCACCTTACAGCTCAACATTTTCCCGTCAGCAGCAAACCGGAAATCGACGTCACTGCACTTAGTTTTCGATCAACAACCTCCACCCGCCGAGGTTGAATCTAGAAAGTAGCAGATAAATGCACAGATTTAACGAACCAAATACACAACGAAATTAATCAATTAGCCCTAGTTAGTCAACTCCGAGCAGCAGATTCGAAAGAACTAGGGCACCAGTGCACGACTCGCTCGTCGTTGTGGACGGTCGCGGTTCGCGGATAAGACTAAACCAGAGCTACTTCAACTTACCGTCGGTTTGCTGGAATCGAACCGGACCTTATCAAATTTCACCGCCCTTCCGCTGAGTTCGTTCCTAGTGGTGCTGCCCGGTTGGCTGTGATCGTTGTCACCGTCGTCATCGTCCCACCAGGCATCCTTCATCTTCGGCGCTGCTGTCACGGTTGATTGGTCGTCTGTTGATTTTATTTCAGTTGCTTCCAGCTGAAGGTTGTAGTGTTGGCAGTCTTCGATCAGTGCGGATTGTTCGTGGAACTGGTACAGTAGAACGTGACCGATCCATTCGAGTGGAACGGTTAGAACTTTACTGGTGAATGCGGACGAGAAGCGGAGAAGTAGCTGTCGTCGAATTTCTGGTATTCGTAGTGCAACAAGGGCTGCTTCCAGGGGTGGAAGTTGCCGAAGGCTCTGAAGCACTCGGTAAAAGTTGTGCCGGAGGTATTCGACGTTGAGTGTGAGAATTAGTTTTAGACTGTTTCGAACCTCTTTCGGGAGGTTTATCCCTCGGGCGAGGGCTTCGTGGCTGCCGACATTGAAGGACAAATAGAGCGCTTCCATCCTGATTCTACGATTCGGGTCGTAGGTTATGGATTCTTCGTCCAGGTCATCGTAGCAGCGGAGTACTTTTTTCAGACATTCCTGGAGATGGGTAGTGCAAATTTTCGGGTCAAATTCACTGATGTGGGACTCGCAGAGGAGGTAGGCGCTGTACGCTAGGAAGCACACAATCGGTTCCAGAATGGCGAGGGTCTCTTCGGGCGCGAGGTTCTGCATGACCACTTCTTGGCGGACTGCCCTCAGACGGTCGAAGATGAACTCGTACCGAAAGGTGAACGAGCGGCGGTCGTCTTTGATGATTCTGAAATGGGACATTATTTTTCGGGATTATTGAAGAGAATGAAGAGCTCGGTTAATAGATATAAGGATTTTAGGATAATGTACTCAATTGTGCTTTATATTATAAAGCTGTATTAAACTAATTCCTTTAACTTTAGTTCTTTTATCCAAAGATTCGGAAGAGAACTGGAGAAAACTTACTAATGGACATTGTATCGTTTTGAAGACTAACTAACACCAAAGATGGCATATGCAACAGTAACTTACACATATTTAAAGATTGAATGTCTCTTTTTCGAGGATTTAAAGCTATTATTGTTGATGGTCTATAACATAGGCGTAGCCAGGATTTCAAATAGGGTGGGGCAAGATAAAATATTAGAAAAAGAGAGAAAGAGAGAGCGCGAGAGAGAGAGAGGGAGAGTGAGAATAAGAGATAAAGAATTGCACCGTCTTCAACTTTCAGCCAGCGGTGGACTCGGATGAGTACGGACATTTTCAAGTTCCACCGGCCGGGAGGGCAAGAACCGAGCCCTCGTTTTTGTGACGATCCGCCTGAACAACGGGAGGATTGTCACAAAATGAAAGTCAGTGCTGTAGCCAGATGAGACTTTTGAAAATCGATATATCCGAGTCCACCTCTGGATGGCGTGGTGTAATTCTTATCTCTTATTCTCACCTCCTCTTCTCTCTCTCGCTCTCTTTCTCTCTTTTTCTAATATTTTTATCTTGCCCCACCCAATCCTGGCTACGCCTATGTTATAGACCATCAGCAATGGCAAATCGAAGAGACATTCAATCTTCGTATGTGGCAGTGCTGACGCAATGCCATGGCAGTGATGATTGAATATTTCAGACATTCAGCTCCCGTGTAAGTTTTCTCAGTTCTCTTCCGAATCTGGATAAAGAACTGAAAGTTAGGAGACCAGTTTAATACTGGCTTTGCCTGGCTATGAAGCACAGTGATATCCTAGATCACTTTATCTATTAGCCGGCTCTTCATTGCCTTCAGTAATCCCATCTGATTTCAGGCATCAAGGTGGACGCTGCTCGTTCACCTTTCATTGCGGACTAAATCTTCGACCGTCTGGCTTGATCCCATATAAATGCAGAACACTAAGCCAGACCTCGCCATTCTGGAACCAGATGACCAACTCTAGCGTGCAGGCCTCAAATCTGACGGTACTCACCATCTCCAGATGCGAAAGTATCTCCGCGTTGAAAACATAATACGACTGATCGTAAAGTCAGGATGGAAATATGTCAGCTGAAAACCCGGATAAACCTCGAAGAGGTTCAGGCAGTCTAAAACTAATTCTCGCGCTCGGCGATCAGTACCTCCGGCGCAACACCGAGTGAAACTCAGGGCCTTCGGCAACTCCCGCGCAAGGTATTGCGCTACTGAATACCGGAAATTCGTCGACAACTACTTCTCAGCTGTAAGTCATTCGCAGTAAGTTCTGGCCGTTCCACTCCAGATGGATCGATGCCTTCTGCTGTACGCGGATTCCGCGAACAATCCGCTGTTTACCTTCAGTTGGAAACGAATAGTAAAATCGGCAGTCGACAATCAACCCGTATTTGTAGCGCATCAAGACGAAGGAGATATAGTGGGTACTGTGACGCTGTCACAGCCAACAGATACGTATCCGCAGAACGAGACTCAGCAAAGTGCTGATATGAAAGTGACGAGTTTCATTCAACCGGCAATCTCTGTACTAGTCTTATCCGCAGGCCGCGACATCCCCACAACGACGAGCGAAGTGGTACCTGAATTCTTCGAATCAAATTGACAACTGGGCCTAATTGATTAATTTCGTTGACAATGTTGGTTCGTTATCTGTGCATTATCTGCTGCCTCTAGATTCAACCTCGTGAATGAAGGTATTGATCGAAACTAGGGTGTGACGTCATTCAGTTTACTGTTGAAAATGTTGGTACTATAGTGTGGAGAATGAAATCAGGGCTGTGATGTGCAGGCTGATGATCTCAGCTCATGTGAGCGCAAATGATCAATAGGTATTTTAAATTAGTGTACGATGAACAAATTATTTTAAAATGTGACCGACTATTACGGACAATTAGTAAAGCCTCATTAGATGAAGAACGTTCAACGAATTATTTAAACGGAGTAATTAGATTTTACATTATTTGAAGTGGATAGGAAGGTCCATTAATTGTAATGTCGCGGTAAGGGGGAGAGAGGGCATCCTGACGATCAAAAATGGAAGTCAATACAAAATGTGATGAAGTCGAAGGATGTCATTTTGCGTAACGCTCACTTCAATCAATAGCTGATGGAATGGGGCAACACTATTTTATTTTGGTTGAAATGAGTCACTTTAAGGCAGCTTGAGGCTTCGGAATGGACAGATTTACACCCGCAGTGAAGTAGCTTTGGGCAGCTCCGCAAGCTGTGATGAATGGTTTGATTTTGGGAACAAGGCATTTTCCCAGGTCCCTCAACCGCCCACGTAAGTTTGTTAAGTTTTGTGTTTGATCATAATCAACAAGTATGTGTGGGAGCTCAGCTCGAATAAAAATCGTTTTCGTTAGAGGTGGAAAATTGCTCTGGCACCGTTCCTTCTTCTTTAGATTCTGCCAATGTCTGATCTTATCTGTAATTATACAGGTTTTTTTAACGTCAATACAGACATGATACAACAGTTTGATACAGGTTTTTAAACCAGAATACAGACTAAAACAGATTTTCATTAGATGAGAATAAAGATAATACCATAGATGAACAAGTTATCCGCTACTAAAACATTTCCTTGGTACAATATGATCTCGAAACTCCAGCTTATTGATGACAGGCTAGAGGGTAGGAGCATAACGATCCGTGGAACCAGAGAAGATGGAGTCAGAGATGGATATTCGGGCGAGGTTTTGTCACGTGGCAGGATGGGAGGAAGTGGGCCGCGATAATCGTCCAATCTTTACTATCCCTATCACGCCCGTCAGCGGCAATTGGAGATTTTTTCGTTGCAATCAACAAGGCGAAGGTTAGGCCTATGTGAGGAATCCTGGCGGCTAAAGCAGCACGTTAAGACCCGCAGGCCCAGAGAGTCGTCGAGTTACGGCTGAGCAAACGTTACGAAACATGTATGGCATGAATTAAGAATGAGATAGATGACGAAGGTACGTTTGAAGCAAAGTACCCTCTTTTGGTACACAGTAAATAATATGCATTTTAATTTGCAGAATTGCCATGTGATGTTTCAGAAACGCACAATCGTTTGTATTCGCTATGTAGTTTTTTCACTCGTAAATATTCTGTTTCGCGATATTCCACTCTACTGTCAACAAATTCAACGTTAATATGGAATTAACAGCATTCTTGAAAATATGCCAATAGTGAATTAACTAGATTTTGAGATGCGCGTACTCAATCCTGGCAATTATGAAGCGTTATATGATCCATTTGAATTAAATTGTTTCAGGCAATCTTCAATGTTCTTATACTTTGTTTATAGTTCAAGGCTTCTGTCTTGATGCTATGTATGAGTAATAGTTAGTCAATCCTGAGATTTTTGAAGTTCCATGCTGCTCAGAAGACGTATATAAACCTGGAATGTGAGCGATTCAAGTTGCCGTTTTACAATACAGTGCCGTCTGGCATCAGTGGGTCTGAACATAAGTATCTGTATCCACAACTGAACTAGTGCGACGTTGAGATGCTGCTCGTAACAATTTGACATTTCAAATGTAAATGGAAGCTTCGGCGAACTCGATCGAGATTTCGGTTAGGTATTTCGTGCGCAATGCATGGAATTAAATTGTGTTTATGTCTTATGCGTTGCAGATGTATGTGCGCCCCATTTGTATGGCAAGATGTTTGACTGCTGTATGCCGCAGCTACGACGATTTCACGCAATTTAACCATTTGCAATGCTCTACGAATAAACAACCAACATGCCCTTCTTTGATTTGACAGCAAGAATAATCGGAAATAACTTTTTTAACTGGGCTATGGCCCGGATAGCAGACATGCCAATTAAAAAGCAGCCCAGCTCAAACAGCGCCCAGTGGCAGACAGTACTGTATATTTTCTTATGCGTGCCTCTCGGCCAATGCCACGAAATCTGACAAATTGGACAAACTGACAAGATAGTCAAAATCGAGATGATAATAAATGAAGAATACCAGGTTTTCAGGGACGTATCAGTCAGCAGACTCGCGAAATTTGTGCAGGTGATGGTCTCTTTCGAGAGCTTCTTAATCAGCTTTAGAATTAATCAGAGCGAGATGCGTCTACGAGTGGCACGATTTCAGAGTCAGTAGTGCAAGTTTCATGATGATATCGACATCATGGCACCTTTCTGGGTACGGAGAGATGTAGAGAATGTAGCACCTCGACACTGAAGGCTGAATGACAGATCGGACTGGTAGTGAAGTAAATGAAATCTCTAGAAGACGGCGGAATCTCCAATCTCAGTTTATCGACAGCAGTGTGGCAATTCGTGGTATGGGCTCGCTGGTGATCATGAAAACGACGCCGGCGGAAAATTCAGGCATGATATGACGGAAGAATAAATAGCCAATTTTGGACTCCGTCTCAGTCGAAAGTTCGCCGTCGCTGAAGATGTCTACAAAACGCTGACCATTGAGTCTATGGACATGAGCATTAATATGCGCGCAGGGTTGCCGGAAGGTGATTGCGTACCATCTACGGCGGAATGCAGAGAGGCGGATCGTGGAGGCAATGAGTTGCATCAGCTGCTGGGAAGACCTACAATCGTCCACACCGAAGATCGGGCTGATACGATGGGCCAGGCATGTCGCAGAGATAATCGGATAACAACCCGACAAAATGGTTCTCGTCAATGTCGACTTCTTGTGAAAACTGGCGCTGATCGACCAGGTGGAGAGACGGACGCTGCGCAGACTGCGCTGACTGAGCAGGGATGACCAATGTACTGGCAAGGGACACGGAGCTACGCTGATTGAGCAGGTAAAGTTCTGACGTTTTGACAGAGTGTAAATTCGCCTGGTATGTACCTGCACTCGATTTGTTATACTGATGAGGTTCGTTTTCGTTTAACAACGTTCGGCATTCGTCGCGGTTCGCGATTTGCTGCCTATCGTTCTCAACCAAGACCTCATCTTTAACCGTTATCCCTGCCTTCTCTCTTGGCATCTTCTGTCTCTTCTCTCTGCAGCGTGAAGTGAGACGATTGATAGCTGTATCTGATAAATCCTCATCTGATCCATAGATAGATCAAGTGAAATCTCAATTGTATTCATGAAAAGGCTCAAGTTAGTTATATCGTTAACGGCGAACAATAGCCCTCATGGGACGTTTGAATAACAGATCTGATGCGCCGAGCGCCGGGCTGTAATCATCTGCGATGGCTTCCAGTCGTCAGTATCTGCTGATGAAACCAACAACCGTCATCGTTCACTGTGAGATGAATAGCGCTTTCGGATGGATGAATAATGGACGCCGTCTGATGAGCGCGATAACGTCGCCCGCTCGGATCGCTGAAACTGCTCGAATAAATCGGTTCAATCTCGTTTCATGAATTTTTATCGCGGCCGTCTCCAACAATGCTCCATTGTAGCATGCCGTTTATCGGCGCTGGTTACCTTCATTTCTGTGTTTCTTCATCGCGTTCAATCAGGGATTCGGTTCGTAGTGACGGCGATGAATCGCTGTCTTCAGTCAATAAGCTCCATGGAATGACCTCCATTGACAGAATGCGGTGTGTGTGCTCGCAGCGTACATATTCGTTTGCTGCTTTCGCCAGTCCTCTACTTGACGGTCGTAATATCGTAAGATCCCTTGTTTTGACGTTCAATATTGATTCATTTGGGGCCGAAGAACAGATGCCTCATGCAAACAAGATATTTTTAACGAGACGGTAGTTTGAAATCTTCATAGCGAGAGCGAGTCGGTATCAGACCGATTGTTTCTGGAGCGTAATGATCATAAGGCTGCAGCTCCAAACCCTCAGTAGTCTTATACTTTTGGTGTAATATCTCGATAACCGAACAAATGGCAATTATTACCGGAAGTCGCCATTCTTTGGCGGAAAGTCTTGTAAAATCTTGCCATGCCTGTCTGGCAGATTTATGGCTGCATGTACATCTGCATCTCGCCGTCTTCAACATCACGCAGTCATATAGGGCCGCATACTTTGATTTCGTTTCCAAACCGGATGCCCTCGATGAGCGATAACACTATCACGGACAACGGGGCGGAACTATTCGATTCGCCATCTACTGCTCCCAGGTCCTTTGAAAATTAGCGATAGATGAACAGATAAACAACCCCTTGCGTTTCAATTGATTTAACGCTCATAGCGATCCACGTTGCTATATTTCATCGAAGCGTGATAACTGACAGTCACCTAAACGCTGGAACTAAACGCCCTACGCTCCTTCCGTGGAATGACCCATTGAATTTCAACGCAGTACAGCGGAATGTAATATGGAGCAATTACGATGTGGGTAAATGAAGAAACTAACAAGCGTGTTCGCTGAGCAGTCGTCTGACGCTCCAGTCTACTGGCTGTATTGGACGTGAGCATGCCTGGTACCTTCGTTCTGGCGATTTTTCACGCTCGACGCTACTACAGTATGATTTCAATTGATCAGTCAATGATGAACGTATTTGGCCATCGGTAGCCTCCTGACTTTGATTTTAATATTAGTATTGACGTGTTTGGAACTAGAATATAATTCATTAAGACTATCAAATGTTATAGGATAGATAAATAAATGGAAATAAATAGATAAATAAAATCGTCTATCAACACACCATCAAACAGTAAATCTGATGAGACATAACCTCGAAAATATCAGAGATATGATGCCAGAACGTACCCTTTGAAATCGTAGAACAACCGCAACATACACTCGGCTACAGGCAAGCACGCTACCTTCCTGATATTTCCGCAAATATTCTAGTGTCTTATGATCAGTAGACACGTGAGTGAACCAGACAAATGCAGATAAATTTTCCCCGGCGGCTGTATGCTTCGCATGAGACTAATGGATAAACCCTCTCCGTTACTATGGGCACACGTGCAAGGCAATGATCCTTGGTTTGTTTAAATTATCTCTCTGGGTCGCTGCCAAGACACCCACACTGATGCAATCCACGTATAACTCTGTTTGTCTTTGGAGTCAGAAAATTGCAAACGTACATGATTCGACAGCTCCTTTGCGCAAAGTCTCAAAGCTGCTGTTGTTCACGCAAATGAGATCCATATCCTCTGATAAATCTCTGATTCTCGATGATAGATGTGTATGAACAATGTCAAATTCAGTAAACGGAAACTGCGGGCCTCCTCGCTCGTTTCAGACGTCTAAAGTGCCACGGCAAATGCGGGTACGATTCCATGACGCTGAAACCCTGGTATTTCAATTCTTTCACTCCGTATAGAACACTCTTTATTAAACTGACGCGTTATTTCTTCGAGAACATGTATGACCTTCACGCAGACGCTCATCATGTTCGTCGTAACAGCGTCATCAATAAAAAAACCACCGCGCTCAATGCCGGCAAACATTTCGCCCCATTATTCGTTAGTATCTCTGGCGCGCAATTAATGCCAGGCATCAGTCGTTTGAATCATTAGACTACATCTGTAAAAGTTATTTCATGCTGATGGTGTTCGACGTGATATGCGGAGGTAATCGTAATCCTGGAAATGCCGCGGCTCCTTTAACTGATGTAACGTGTAACGTGGTAGCGGATATAATCACCGTATGGCTTTGATTGGGGATATCGCGCTCAATGCGCAGGCAGAGGCCAGCTGGAGACTTCTACCCATGGGCGGATCCAACTCCGGAAAGCAGAGATGGCTTCCTGGGGCCAGTCCAGTCAATGGGCTGTATGTTGAGATTTCAGGGGAAGACAACCTGCTGTTCGATGTTTGCTTCAGCCTAAGCTCAGAGACTTTGAGATCCTCGGCCGTCCCCCTTGGAACGCTGTGCGCGAAGATTCAGCTATCTGGATTTCGTGCAATCGTATGAAACTCGGGTAACCCGGAACCTGCGATGGATTCCTGGCAGGCCTGCTGTCGTGATGATCCTTTGATATAAAATAGCCGTGGTTAGCGTGCTGAAACTTTTCACAGAGCTGTTCGTAACATCGCCCTTTCCATATCAGAAATAAAGCAGATATCGATAGGAAGCCGCGATCAGGCTAGTTAAATCGTTAAACAACAAACTCATTGATAAGCAGAAATTAGCATCGACGGTATCCCAGGCCATGGAGCATACTTCATGATTGAAACGACAACAATGAATGGCTGAGTTTGAATGCATCCTTCCAGTCAGTTGGCCTTTCTCTGGTACTGATCCCTTGTGCGCGTGGCGACTCTTTACTGGCCTCATTCTTTGCTGTTGTCGCCATGATCCTGGCAACACGTCTCTTTGACCTACATTTTCACAGTTGTGTCTTGATCAATTTCTTGGCGTCGTCTTCCCAACACATGACACACCAATGCTACAGTACCCGCTTTTCTGATCCTGCAGTGGATTTTTATTCTGCTATGACCTCGCGGTTATCATGTGACAGAGCTCATCTAAATCCATTGTCCCCTCTCGGGCCTTTATCACCTCTCACTTGGCCTATAAATCAATGGCGCCCGCTGTTATCTGCTGCAGCGGCTCTTTCTCCTACTCTTACTTCAGAAACCTTGAACTGCGTATATAATCTTTAGATATTGGCGGTTGAAAGATTCTCCAGCTGACGGAGTGAAGACGAAGGCTTCAGTTCATTTCCCTCTCATTCCGTTTTCCAGCAACTTGATGCAGCGTTATCATATTCAGATGTCTTGTGGAGCAAACAGAGAACATCAGCCTGGAAACGAAGATGATAAGAAAGGCAACTGTACCCTCTGCAGCCTCGAACAAAGAGAGCTCGTTATATTCCATCTTTCGTTCAACTTGCGATTTCACCTTATGCCATTCTTCCACTCGAGCAGGTGAAGTCAGTGAAAGGATCAAGTGAAGTTACCGAATCAAATATATAAACATCATTATTAATTGAAATATTATAGTTATAGTACTTCTTCGACACTTGCAAAGGTAACAACTAAATGATAGCCGCTAGCGCTTGGAATGATATTTATATATGAGACTACGTATCGTAATATTAATCAAAGCGAAACGGTAATTTGACATAAGCGTTTTATAATAAACCGGATTAATAGCGGTACTCCTTGTAAAGTATTCGAGATAATTTGAGTTCCTCAAGTGATTCAAACGTAATTCGCTGATGAAGAATATTTCAGCGTCCTCAAGCACTCTTTACTTATCATGGTGCAAAGACAGGAAATTTCGCGAATATCTGTAAACCGAAGACAGAAAACATGATGGGAAGTTCTGTAGATTATGCGACCTTCATGGAAAATGTCTGTTATTTCATTCTTATACTGGGATATGGATGCATTTAATTTGATTCTAGAAGCATCGAGCACGAAGCTATGAAAAATTGAGCGAATTTGTAATGAAATTGATTCTACTATGAAGACGTTTAATTATTACTATCAGTACGGCGTATTCTGTTACCGAAGCATTTTCATTCAACCGGATTCAGGGCAACCGGATTATCCTTCACTACCCTCGAATTTTCCTTCCGCGTGGATTGTTAGTTAGACGCCAGTCTGGAAATCGTATGAAATTCGATGTGTGTTCTTCAGTCTATTTATATGCCAGCGCCAACTGAACAAATGTCAGATCATTGGAGACGAATGTAGATGGAATTTTCAGAGCCATCGGTATATTGGCAGAGGCATATCGGATCAGATGTCAGTAGATCCGGATTAATGTTTTATAAATGCAAGGGACTCCGCTGAAAACGAAGATGATTGGGCCCCAATTGCCTTAAATCATTGCTTTCGCGCCGTGAAATATGAATCCTTGAGTAATCCATGCATGCTGTGAGATGAAATACTTGTTTTGCTCTCATATGATGTGTTAGTGCGCCATGAAAACGTCATGATTGCCAGTAACAATATTTTTCTTGGTAGATTTGTGCATCCATTCAATTATTCTAACATTTTAAAGCATAAGGCAAATAGATCCTTCGTTAGTAGTAGCAAGATAAGTAAATCTGAGATTCAATACTGGAAGTATTGGTAATTTACAAACGGTATATTCAGTTCTAATATCAATGTAATATCGAGATGAGTCTTCCACGTAGATAACATAAAATAATATTTAAAACATTTGAAATTATGCATCTGAATAAATGGGATTTTACTGAAGCCGATTCGTAGCTGGACCATTTCACGTCATGAACTCTGACAGCCAGCGATATCATGTTATCTGGCATATTTCGATTGCCACATTGTTATTAAGTTTTTTCTACGAATCCCTGTTGAATGTTGTTTATAATAATCGATATATCCATATATCAATCGAAGATATCCATATCGAACGGGAGGATCAGGTCAACCTTCTCCTGCCCCCTGGCTCGTCGCTATTTGCGCAGCTCAGGCAACCAAACAAATCGATTGGCAAATCAAAACACGCCTACCATCATGGAAATATGACCAGATTTTCAAAGCGTATCATTTGGTGGAGTATAGGAACGTTGACTGAAGTAGGAAGATTCGCCATTTATTTTCAGTAATTCAGCATCAGTTAGAAGTGAAGTAAAACCGCTATTCTACGGGTTTTCAGATATCCCGCGATGAGATCAGCAACCTTCTTTATCGTTCGCGCAGAGCAAACTCTTCTTTTAGTAAGGCGCGGCATTTTAACTTCGTTAATCAAACTTTATCAGTTCTACATATCAAACAGTGCTGACAGCACTGCGCTCTGCTTTATACGCGCAACTGAGATAAAATTAAAGGGAGAGCAAGGCGATAAGTTGAGACCGGCTGCTGCATGATTCTGGGGTGGTCGACAGATTCCGTCCGCTGTTTTCAGGCTGATATTAATCTCTCGGTGAAGTAAAGTGTTCAGTGGCTGCGGGAAATTGGGAGATACAGTTTTTGAGAGCTGAGCAAAGTAGCGAAAATTACCTTATCTGTGCTGTGACGCTAGTTGTTCAGGTGTTTTCAGTGAATAGAGCAGTCTTGTTGTTAAATATTATATTTGCAGTCCATTGGCAATCTGTGGCAATGATTCGCGAGATGAAGTGGATGAATTTGTATTTTGTTGGAGGCAAACGAGAGCATGTGTGGTCGCTCTACCGTCGTGTGTAATCGCTAATGTACGGCTGCTCCGAAGACTCGATCAAGGCAACGTAAGTATTCCTGTTCCGTTGATTTTTGATGTTTTACCGCAGTTAGCCTCCTTCGAGGCAGTAAGTGGAATTTTCGGATTCAATCCTCTCCATTTTTTGGCGACCGTTTCGGCGTCTGCTGGCGTTCGCAATCAGGCACTATGTTTCTTCGCTATCGGCAAGGCGCGCATGTATATGGCGGGATTTGACGGGCCTCATGGGGCCGTCAGGTGGTTTGACTGACATGCCGCTTGGCGCTCACCGCCATGATGTCATCGGCCTCGGCTGCAGATCTGGCACACGCAAAATCATTCGACTCTCGCTCTACCTATGCGACCTCTGCTACTTGAACCTGCAGATTGCTGTGTGGACTAGCAGTAGTGTGCGTCGTTTGTTTACTTTGTGAAGTGTGCGTCGTTTGAATGCAAAGGAAACTCAACACAACAACAAATCCTGTTCCATCTCCGTTCTCTCTCTCCTTCCTCGGAAGTTTTCATATCTATAACTGGATGGCCTCTCCTTTGGCACGCGAGTGATCGTGATCATTATTCCTCGTTCTGTGTGCATTTTGGTCTTCAGTCGATCTTTCTCCTTTCTAGTTTATTGTGTGCTGTGGTGTAGACCAGTCTCGCTCTTTTCAACGCATTCTCCTTTAGCTGTAATCATCTAAATCTTTTGTTTCCTCACCAGCTCCCGATATTATGCATCATCTGAAACATTTCTTTGTAGCTACGATCAACCGGACATCTTTCTTTGTTCTTATTGGTAAAGACAGTAGATCTGAAACAGAAGACGTTCTTCAGCTTCAGCAAATCCTGATGAATTGCACTGACATATCATCAGCTTATGAAGATAAGGAAGTCGTAAACTTTCTGAACAATGCCTGCTTGCCAT
>JASCZW010009157.1:0-44672 GCA_034211315.2 Aedes japonicus
TCGGAAATAGGATTCCAGCAGCTCCGACATTTTGGTGAGGAAATTTTCTATTTCAAACTACAATTGTGTAAATCAACTTCAATATGCTGGTTCGTATTTACTAAACAGATGGGGCACTAAAATCATAAGGCAACTCAAATGTTTGTTCAACAGAGCGGTTGAAATTTTAAGTCATTGTCACAACAAGAGATACAATTCACCTGTTTTGAGAACATCAAACAAACGCACACTGACTAAACGATACTTAATTGCATTCCAATCATCCTTCTACAATTGTAAACCATTTGAAATTTATATAGAAATCTCTATGGAAAAAGTATTTCATCCAGTCCTTTTCCAAATGAATTTCATCCTTAAAGGTTGGAAAGTTTTGCCTTCATGATGACCTTATGTTCCGTTAGGGGAATATGTTGAAAGAAAAACCAATTCTTCAAAAACTCCTTTACTTTTTATACTAAATGCGACTGAGTTTCTGGTGTACTGTTAGAATATCAATCGTTTGAAAGGTCCAGTCAAAATAATAAAAATTCAACAAAGCTTTTATCTTCTTGTTTCAATGTTATCCTTGGAACTGAAGCTAACTAGGACAAAAGCGTCAGAAATGGAGAAATTTTAGAAATAATTTTAACGTATTTCGAAAAGACAGAAACTTGCATTTTCCAAAGAAAATGTCTGGAGGAGGAATCCTTATAGCCTTTAATGTAGACTTTATTTTTGAAGAAATCGAAACCAACCAACACAAGGAATTCGAACATGCCTGGGTCAAATCACGTATTGCTAGTGAAATACACATATTTTCTTCTGTGTATTTCGCACCTAAATATGCTCGAAGACAATCTTTCGATTTTTTTTCCTTACTTTCGAAACTATCCCATTAAACATGGAATCAGAATTAAAGTTGCATATTTATGGTGTCTTTAACCAAAGAGATACAGCCTTCGTCACAAGCAATCAACATGAATTATTTTAACTTCCAATTGTAGGAGAAGACGAAACATTGCCTTTTTTTTGACTAAATTTTGTATTTTGGTAAACATCAAGTAAATCATGTAAAAATCAGCAAAATACATATTTGGTCCTCTCATTTACAAACTGTGCTGCAGACGTCATTGTATCCATTATGAAAACTGTCAAGTATGTCACACAGCAATTGAATATTCAAATTCCATATAAAACAGTTTTTTCCCCAGAGATTTTAAATACAAAAAATGCCGGAATACCACAAAACAAATTACGAAGAAACAGAACATAGGCTAGAGGGTGTTCCGATCAAAATTTGGTCAAACAGTAATGTGTGCGAGTCGACCAAAGTATTCAGTTATAAGTCAAATTCTTTTCCTTTTTCAAGTTCGGTTAATACAGAATACAGGAGAAATATTCAGCTAGGCTTCTTTTTGACCAAATGCGAATTGCCGGGTCTTTCGTTTAACTCCTGTCATAAGAATATGTACAGTCTCCTTGTCAACTTTATTAACCGCAGAACGCCAGTTTTCCTTGAACTGTTTCTCGCTCACAACATCTTATTGAGTCTTCTTAAGAGTCCGCTTGATGATGGCCCAATATTGTTCGATTGGGCCGAGCTCTGGCGTGTTGGGAGGGTTTTTGTCCTAGGGCACCACTTGAACGTTGTTAGCAGCATACCACTCTATGGCTTTTTTTTCATAATTGCAAAGTGCCAAATCCGGCCAAAATAGAACGGAACAATTGTATCGCTTCAGTAAAGGCAGTTGACACTCAGATAAATTTCCTGGTTGACGGTTCCGATCGCAAGGGATATGTTGCTCTTTAAGCCACAGGTACAGATGGCCTGTCACCCCAGATATATCTTCACGAACTTTGACAGTTTAATGTGTTGGAACATATCTGCCACCTTTCTCCGTCCGGTTGCAGTATAAAATGTCTGTCCAGGAAGCTATTTAAAGGCTTGTCCGACGTGTTTTGGTTATCGTTCCGATTTGAAGTTACCACTTTCGTGTAAGTCGACAGCCCAGCTCCTTTTTTTAGCTCTATTCACGGTAGAAAACGCCACTCCCAGGTTTTTTGCGACATCTTGGACGGAGAGTGTATTGTCAACAAACGTTCACCGAACACTTTTAATGCGTTGGAAACAGTTGATTTAGCCATATTCAACAATTTTGCGAACTTGGCGTGAAAGTAGTTTGGATTTTCGCCATGCACGTGCAAAATTTTGATGCGTTACGTCGCTTTCTTCGTCGACATTTTGATAACTGGATTGCTAATTTCTTTGGAAGAAGGGGCTCTCCTACAAATGAAACACGAATTTGAGCCAAACATGAGAATTATCCCAACAGGTATGACTACTTTTATGCAGGGATTTTTGGAATCCGGGGAGGTTCTTATGCTAGCTCGAGACCCCTCCCGCATCTGGAAGGGGTACTTCTACACCAATGAAACACAAATTTCTGCGTAACTCGAGAACTAATCAAGCAAATTGTACCAAATTTGGGATGTGGGAGTTTTCGGAACTAAGAAATGTTTCTATGGAGGTTTGAGACTCCTCCCTCTCTGGAAGGGTGGACTCTTATGCAAATTAGACACACATGCCAACCAAACATGAGAATCATACCTACTGTTATGAAAACTTATATGTAGGGGTTGTTGAGGCCGGAGAAGGTTCTTATGATGGTTCGAAGCTCCTTCCCCTCCCGGAAGGGGAAGCCTTCTATACAAATGAAACACAAATTCCTGCAAAGCTGGAGTTCTTGGAATTGGAGTTCTTCAAATAGAACCAACTTTGGCATGTGGGGGTTTTCGGGCAGGATTTTTTTCTTAGGTGGTTCGAGACGCCTTCCCTCTGGAGAGGGGGAAGGAGGGCTCTCAAACCAATGAAACAGACATTTGAACCAAACATGAGAATTATCCATGCAACTAAAACCCAAAATATGTATTTCTCGGGTAAGAAGGTTATTCTGATAGAAGTTTGAACCCGTTTTTAGTCAAGAATTGGTTGAGTTATTCTCAGTGCTACATTATGCACAAGAAGTTAATCTTAGGTTATGCAAGAGAAAATTACGTACAAATCGACAGGATACAGCTCCGTTTGTCTTAGAAGTGTTTCCACGCAGAAAGCAAAACCGGTAGAAACAACCGGTCCAAGGGTTAAACTAACAACAACACCCTTTTTTTTGAATAACTAACACAGACAAGCAAACAAAAAAATTTTAACCGGATTTATTCAGAACAACAACCATAAACGCGCCAGTTCTATTATTTTTTCATTCATTTAGTTGCAAGCGTAGCAGCGCACGCACCGGGTTCAGCTAGGGCACGATAAAAATAAATGCGTCCAGTTTGAGTCGACCATATTTTGATCGATACAGCCTTTATTTGGTTTCTTATAGAATAATAAATACATAGTGTATCGTAATGACTTTCATTTTATTTTCAATAGTAGCTTTACTTAGATTCTTACTATATCTCATATACCTTTATTGATTTTAGCGAAAAATAACTCTGAAATCAAAAACAATCCACTTCAACTATCAGTTCACCAGTAGGCAAGATGACTCTTCTTCTCCGCCTTCGGTACGTCATCGCGACGAACGGACTTGCTTGGGAGTGTAGCTTACACCACTTCATTAGTTCACTTTCGTTTACAATACTGTAGTATTGGGCAATCCTCGTCGTCACAATCCCCCGCCCGTAATCTACACACGAAATTATGAATTTTACACGAGACCTTATCCATGTTTGTAAATAGTCGGGGAACGTTAAGTCGGGGGACGTAAAGAAAGATTTCGTGTGATATTATGTCTTCTTAAACTGACACATACGTAATTCAACAAAAGATGTGTTCGGTTGAATTTATTTTCTCATCTCTTTCAACACATTCTTATGCGCTAAAGGACGCTTGCATGTGTCGGTCTAAAGAACAGAAATTTACACGAGATTTTGGTAGTGTGTACTGCATTCTCCTAGTCCACACATGAAAAAAAAAATGAATCTTCATTGTATTGTAAATATCAGAGCATGTGAAGTTGTACTTCATTCCACACAAAGCATCAACTTGCATGCAATAGTTCTAACAAAGATAAGCTTTTGCATACAACAATATCGATAATTTATGAAAGGTCCCAGAACTTTACACGAGTTAAAATTTAAATGTAGATATTTTGTGACGCTTCATTTTTGTGCATGATATTGAACAGAAATTCACACTACTTTTTCGAGATGTGCAGGATCACCATTGTCCCTGACGCCGAGCACAGCCAACTTGACCACAGACCTTCGAAAATCTCCTCCACTCCTACGCAGCCATGCTTTTCGGGCACGACCATCTGCACAAACTCGCTCACACCTTCATCCTCTTATCAATTGACTCCTTACTGTAGTATCTACTACGTTTACAAAATCTCCCTCCTCGATATCCTTCACATTCTCGAACCACTTAGACAGTCATGAGATAACTGGCAGATACTCCTTCAACCATCGTTTCCAGAACTCATCAGCCCTAACTGCCAGCTACTTCTGAGAGTATTCCGGAAATCCATAGGCAATACTGGTTGTTGCTTGACTCCGGAAGATCTCCCAAGAAAAAAAGTGGTTTGGAGTTAGCGCTTCCTGTTCAGCCGATACGAAGGGGATGTTTATTAGCAATCAAATGCTTCGATAATCACCGTCTCTAGCGTCTCAGCGTCAGGTTTCCGTGGCGGTTTCATGATGGTTCCGATCGCCGTTGTTCCCAGATCTTTCCCATATGGGAGGCTCCGGATGGATTGAACGTCCAGCGCGTATTTGATTTGGTGAACACTGCTGCTAGCCTTTCCTCTCAGTCTCGAATCTCCTTCTTCAACTGGTTTCAACTGGGCTTCAACCATGTAAATTGGTTCCATTATGCGCGGTAAAACGTTTCAATAGTATAAATACAGTTATGTGCCGTTAAATCCAGCATCATCAACACGAGGCTGCAGAGCATCGTTCCAATCAGTGCTGTAAAATGTCATTTCGTGCAATTGGATAAATTTACCGATAACTTTGTTCGACAGCTGAATTCATGAACATGGTGTATGATAAAGTTGAAGCTCCTAAGAAATTCTACAACTTTGTCTAACAGTGCATTGTCCTAACTGGTATATAGAAAATGTAATATTCACTGTTATATTCAAATGATATTCATTGATGAATATCATTTGAATATTCAGATATTTCACTCTGACGTCTAAGATTTACCAGTTAGAACAATACATAGTGAATCAAAATCATGAAACTAAGCAAGCACTACAATTTCTCCAAACGTGCTATTGTGAAAATCAGCTCCTGGAACGAGTTGTTGCCAAATTTAGAGCATTGGGCCGAAATGACTATTCAAAGCACTGGTTCCAATAGCATCCATCGTTTTATACATCTTTCCCACAAGAGTTCAGACGATCTCTCCAGCAGAATAAAAGTGCAGCGTAAACGTCAGAACAGGCGACTTAGCAGATTCCCAGGTATCAGCGACCAATGATGTGAGAACCGGACACTTCGAAAGTGACATCTGGACGGAAGACATTGCGTCAGCATGTTCCCAGCTGACCTCAGTAGTTTAGATTAAGCATTTAGGTTACTAGATTTGGTCTTTGGAGGAGGTGCAGTCAGTTCGAGTCAGAGTCGCGAGTGAGTTAGACGTTGAAGTTAGAGTCTTGTTTGATCAGGTTTTCAAGTGTAACTGATTGAAATACCAAGTGGAAGTGAAGAAATTAAATGACTTAGTATTAAGTGATAAAACATGAATGTGTCTAGTGATAAAAGAGTTTTAAAAATAAAACTCATTGATTACTTTCGAGACATAAGCATACATCGATATAAGCTTTTTCTTTGTTTAATTTGAAATAAAAAATCATGCACAAAACTGGAAAATTGACAAACATATGAATACGCGTGTGTTTTCAATGGAACAAACATTATCACACTTTCCCAAAATATTAAATCACAGTGCGCTCGTTCTCCAATGCAAAATCATATGAATTTACATGATCATGTAAATAAAAATCTTCTGTTTATATGAGTTACTTTGCTTGTTCAACTGACCATTACGATTCAAAGGCAGAAGATAATGAAGGACAATTATTTGTTATTGCGACGCAAAAATCTGGTTAATGTCAATTGCAACCAAATGAATAAGTTTTATTAAATTGCCGTTTTCAAATTCATTGTTGTTTTAGGCGGATCATTATCGGTAATTCGTATTTCTCCACATCGTGAATCTACTCAAGTTATATATATTCAGAAAGTTTTTCAACACAGAGTTTTACAAGTTTAAAACCATTCTATTTTTTTCAACACAGATTATCCAATACAGATGAAACTAATAAGTTTAGAAGACTTTGCATTTGTCTTTTTCAAGGATGAATACCCAAGTGGCAATGCCAAAACCATCCAGCTTTATTAAGTTTTATTAATGCTTTATGAAAGTCACTAGAAATTAATTTGGTTTTATTACAGCACCAAGAGGCCAATAGGTTTCAACTTTTAGTCAGGTTTATGAGAACCTACACAGCTTCTATACAGCGATCATAAAACCTTGTCTGTAGAAGTTTCTTGTAATCCTATCAAAGGTTTTATTTTTAATTTATGAACTCGTAAAATGCTGTTTTGAATTGCCGTTTTAAGGCTCAAATTATCTTATTATGGTCAGTTGAAAAAGCATTTTAAAACTATTTTGCCTAAATGACCAAATAGTTTTATAGTAGCCATTTTGAAGATTATTTGGATTTTTGGAAAAATGTGATTTCTTCTAATCACCATATTGAAATAAAAATACACCAAATACACCAATTTTGGCATTAGTTTAGATAACCTCATTGAATTCCATAAATTTCTAGGAAATTCATGATTAATTTATCGAAGATATTTGTTTTTATTATGTAAACTTGCATAATCTCTGAGGCACATTTATTTTAGGTTTTATCCTGCCAAAATGCACCATAAAATTAAATGCGCATATGATTTGGAGCATGATACTCTATAGAAAAACTCATTTTGTTTTGGATATTTTGCTATCAAACAAAACTTCCCGCGACACTAGAACTTTTTTCTTAGATATTATTTACTGTTAAACGAATCAGAAGAGCAGAAAATCGAACAGAGCAGAAGAACAAAAAACAAATACAATATCACCATGAAGTTTGACAACTGTGGCCATTTTGCCCTATGCTGGATTTGAAGGCAGCCAATAGGTTTTATGAAGGTTCTCAAATGGTCAGTAAAGTAATCACATTTAATGTTAAGACTCTAATCAGCTTCACATGACACGGTAGTTATTATTTCTATAATTATTTGTCACGTGAGCAGATGGAAACATCCAATTAGCGTTTCTGTTAACTGCAGTGAAGAATAAATAACCTCTTATTTCCTCTGCATATGGATGGAGAATGACGGCTTAGCAAGAGAAGCTGAACAGTAATTCTTTTCGATCAATTTCAATAGAAGAAGATTTACAATTACACGATCGTATAAATATGTATGATAACGCATTGGAAATCGAGTGCACTACGATTTATTAATTTGCAATGAGTACTAAAAGGCGATACGGTCAAAATTTGGTCAATATCAACTTGACGTATTTCTTTCAATTTTGCATTTAAAAAACCTGAACACCCCTCATTTTGAAGGTGTGTGTGTGTAAAATGTTGCTCCTATTTTGATTTTGGAATTCACTCTTCAGTTGTCAAAATGCCGTCCAAGCAAGAAAAGCAGCGTATCAAAATTTTGCTCGCGCATCGCGAAAATCCGAGCTACTCGCACGCAAAGTTGGCAAAATCGCTAAAAGTTGCCAAATCAACCGTTACAAATGTAATTAAAGTGTTTGAGGAACGTTTGTCGACAGCCAGGAAGTCTGGATCGGGAAATCGAAAACCGGAAGCCGCTGAGACGACAAAGAGAGTTGCCGGTAGTTTCAAGCGAAACCCTAACCTATCTCTCCGAGATGCCGCAAATAAGCTGGGTGTATCGTCTACAACCGTGCATCGAGGCAAAAAACGAGCCGGACTATCGACTTACAAGAAGGTAAGTGACTCCAAATCGCGATGATAAACAAAATACGACGGCCAGAGCGCGATCCCGGAGGCTGTACACGACGATGCTGACGAAGTTTGACTGCGTGGTAATGGACGACGAAACCTACGTCAAAGCCGACTACAAGCAGCTTCCGGGACAGGAGTTTTATACGGCAAAAGGAAGGGAAAGGTAGCAGATATTTTCAAGCACACGAAACTGTCAAAGTTCGCAAGAAATATCTGGGTTGGCAAGCCATCTGTACCTGTGGCTTGAAAAGCAGCATTTTCATAGCTTCCGGGACTGTCAACCAAGAAATTTACGTGAAAGAGTGTTTGAATAAACGTCTGCTGCCTTTCCTGAAGAAACACGGTTGTTCCGTACTGTTTTGGCCGGATTTGGCATCTTGCCATTACGGTAAAAAGGCCATGGAGTGGTACGCCGCCAACAACCTGCAGGTGGTTCCCAAGGACAAGAACCCTCCCAACACGCCAGAGCTCCGCCCAATTGAGAAATACTGGGCTATTGTCAAGCGGAACCTAAAGAAGACCAAAAAAACTGCTAAGGACGAGCAGCAGTTCAAGGCAAACTGGCTTTCTGCGGCGAAGAAGGTGGACAAGGTGGCTGTACAAAATCTGATGGCAGGGGTCAAGCGTAAGGCCCGGCAATTCGGATTTGGAAAAGCGGAAGCCTAACTGAATATTTTTCCTGAATTTTATACTAATTGAACTTGAAAAAGAAATTTAATTTGATTTTTTAAATAAACGATTTCACCGATTTACACGCGTTTTCCCTTGACCAAATTTTGATCGTATCCCCCTTTAATATATGAACCAATGCAAATAGAAGTGTATCAAGTTTACCAATGCTCCTATTTTTTGCACGATTTTTTATTTAAAAATAAGGAATACTATGCAATACATAGGTATACTGTTACTCTGTATACGTTTTACATCGTATGTAGATTTGATTATTTTTTGCAGTGCGGCTACTTTTACCATAGAAGACTTTCAGACGCTTATTAGCAGCATATTAATATTCAGAGATACTTATGATAAGATAATCACTGGCACCATTTTTTGATGAACTGTCAGGAAGAAGAAGAAAACATGAATCTTCCAACCCTAAACTGGATCAACACGTGGTTGCTCTAATTCGGAAGAACAAATCAATGTCTATACAGGATTTGGCCAATAAAGCGGGGACCAGCATCGGAATGATTCAACGTATGAAGAAACGGAACTACCTGAAGACATACAAGAAGCATGAAATCTCCAAACAAAGTGCAGAATAGAAGCAACGCCCAGCAACAAGGGCCCGGACATTAAATTCAAGAGTTTCGCGGCGACTTGATGCATGTTTTTTGATGGACGATCTATGTCAAAGAGGACTCAACAACCTTTCCAGGTCCTCAATATTCAACTGCCGTCGCATGCGAGGATACAAGCAATGCAGACAGGTCGATTCAAGGGGAAAAGTTATATCGAAAAGTGCTGGTATGGCAAGCAATATGTTTCTGCGGTATGAAGTCTAACATTTTCACACTACCGGAATCATCAATGCAGAAATTCATCGATCTGGGTATCTGCATTACACCAAAACAACTGTCAATTGGCTCACGGACAATGGTATAGATTTGATTGAGAAAGAGGCCTCAGTTTCGGCCCATCGAATGCTATTGGGCAATTGTGAAGAGGGCCACAAAAAGACTGGTAAAGCAGCTGAAAATATGCATAAGCTTTCTAAAAATTGGGCTTAGACATTAAAAAAATTTAGATGAAACGCTGGTCCGGAAGTTGATGAAAAGTGTCCGATCTAAAATTTGCAAATTCGTGAAAGAATATTGTTTATTTCCGCCGGTCTTTACAATATTCAAGTGTAATCCAGTACAATAAAGAATCATCCATAATTGTGCTACATGATTTGAAAGAAAAATATGTGGATAACTTATTTTTGATACAGTCCTTATGACCTTAGGGCACCCAATTGAAGCGAATTGAATGGAGGAGGTGGAAATACCAACTCCCTATTGCCAACAGTATGGGGAATGAGGGGTGGGTTTTTTTTATATCAAACTTAATTATTTGATCGCAAATCAAGTTATAACAGTTTCAATGATTGTTCATTTAACTCACTGTTATTCCACACTTTTAAAATTTAATTTTAACAAGATTGAATTAATGCCTTCTTTTTTATTTGAATTTGTTGTATGAAAGTTTATGCATATAATTATCATTTAAAGGTATTTTTTTTAATGCGTTTGTTTTACGACGGCCTGTTTCCTCACAACGTGGTAACAACCATTAGGGCCAGGAAGACGACTCCAACACCTGGGTCCTAGATATCACACTCAACATGAACCGGGACCAACGGCTCTTTTTCTCTTCCGAAGGAAGACGTAACCAGTTTTTTTCGCCTCAGAAAAACCATCGACCTTGACTGAGATTGAACACAGACATACTAACTAGGATGCCAAGTAGCAGTTTCGTTCGCCACTCTACCAACGGCGCCGGCATTTATTTTATTTCTTTCAAACTACGAATGTATAAATTGATATTTTAAAAAAAAAAGATGTCTTATAAAAATAATAGCATAAATATAATAATGATGGCACCAAGCTTGGTGTATAAATTATAGTTTAACCTCCACCGCTCTGCTGTGATCTCCAAGGCTAATTGCCAGCTAGGGTTTGAATCAAAAATTTCAAGAGACTTCACTGACCCGTACTGCCTGAAAGCTCTCTACTGCTCACTGGTACGACCGATCCTAGAAAATGCCGCCTTGGTCTGGCTTCCTTATCAATTGACTTGGAGCTTGAGGATAGAAACAATACAGCGCAGGTTTATCCGGATGGCATTGCGTAATCTACCATGGCGTGATTCGCAAAATCTTTCACCGTATTCAGATCGCTTTAATCTGTTATCTGTTGCAAAACCAGTAGTTTTTGTTGCTAAACTTTTGAATGGAGAGATCGACTGCTCGAGGCTTCTCTCTCAACTGAACATCCGGATTGCTCCGAGAGCATTACGGAGTGGTACTCTTCTCCAACCCCGATTCTATTGAACAGAGTTTAGAAACGACGAACAGCTATGCTGCGAGCGTTTACGACTGTCGAAGAATTGTTTGAATTTGCAAATCTACAGCTCACTTTTTGGCTCGTATTTGTAATGCTCGTTTTATTTAGTTTTAAGTTTGTGTCATTTAGACAATAAGTCAAAAGAACTAAATTGATTAAATAAATAAATAAATAATTAATGGACCTTCTCTAAGGGGAACTCCGTTTTCCGTTTTTGTCCCTCCGCACAGCGCCACGATGTGTTCAGGCGGATAACTAAAAAACTAAGTCTGTAACTTGGTTCGACATAAATATATACTGGCACTAATTAATGAACATTGAGTATTGAAAATTCACAAAATTGCCACTAAATTATTAAACACGGTGCCAACGAAAAAATAACAATTCGCACTTGAAAAACTCAAAATAGCAATAAAAAATAGATTATTCACTTGCAATAATTCAAAAGTGACCGGTAAAACTTTCAAATCAAGCAATGGAAATTAGTATAAACGCAATACTAAGCTGATAGTTTTCCGTCATAATAATAAGTTCTAGCGGTAAACATGTGACAAAAGTCTTCAAATTTTTCAAATCTTTCCAATTGAAACCAAAGAAAAATCTTTTAATTTGTTTTTTCTAATGTTTTGATTTTTTATTGCGATTTTGTGGAAAGAGTTGAAGTGTTTGTCACATGTTTACCGCTAGAACTTATTGTTATGACGGAAAACTATTAGCTTATTATTGCGTTTACACTAATTTCCATTGCTTTTTTTGAAAGTTTTACCGGTCACTTTTGAATTATTGAAACTGAATTATCAATTTTTTATTGCTTTTTTAAGTTTTTCTAGTGCGAATTGTTATTTTTTTGTTGGCACAGTGTTTAATAATTTAGTGGAAATTTCACATATTTTTATTACTATTTTTTCCATTTTTATTGATGTTTTATTACCCTGTCAACTTGGTTCTGCCACACATAAATTTTAGTACAGGAAAATTTAAAAATTTCGTTATTTTCCTCCTTTTTTGCGTGAATCAAAGCCTTACAGTCGAACGATTTTGCATTTGAAATTCCTTGGAAAGAAACCAAAATTTTGTAAAAATATAATTAAATGTTTCCATCCGTGCATCCCTCTCATCGTTTGATGATTCTCACGTACGGAAACTTTATTTATTATTCCTAGATGCCATCCCAATACTCACCCAGTACAAATGATGAAACCAATTCAAATTTGAGTTCATTCCGTCTCTATTTTGATAAGAAAAGTGTACTCAATATTTTTTGAAATATCATGAAACCGACAAAAACTGTTCTATCAATGTAAAGTAATTAAGAGTATGAAATTCATCCTGGGAAAAAAAGAAACATTGCTTCACGAAAAGATTGAATATTCGAAAAATGAAATCCAGTTCAACTCGATTTCAAGTCAACTCCATCGGCTGTGTGTGGTGTTATTTTTCTGTTTTTACGCCCGTCCAAACGACGACTGTCAAACTAGCTTTCCCCCCTCCCTCCCCTCCGAAGCGGAACCAGCTAGGTCTTTTGCAAAACCAGAATCCACGCGCAAAGGGTATTACAACTCTTGATTCCTTACCGCTGCCTGTCAGAACACTGGTTGGTTCGGGAGAAAACCGACCCGACCTCCGGCTGGCAGCACAGTCGAAAACAGAAGGCAAGCGGCGACGAGAGATGGGAAATGTAATGAAGTACTTTTAACCTCATCAATCTTTCCACAGCAGACATTTCGTTGCTCTTTTGTTTCAATATTTTCTGAAACTTATGGATCTCCGTCTTCGCCTTGGCATGGTTTTATTTTTTTTCTGCTCCTTTTCTCCAGTCCGGATCTTTCATCAACATCATCACCATCCGGGAAGCGACCTTATTTGTTAACCCTCCACCTCCTCACGCACCTTCGGGTGTTCCACATGTCTCCCCTCCTCACCTCTTCGGGAAACCCGAGTTACACACGGTGGAAAGTCAACGAGGAGAAAAAATGCGCCGCGCCAGTTGGCAGCCAAAGCTCGTGATGACTTCTCTGGTGGGACCGTTTATTATGTGTAGCTGATTATAAAATCGGGACGAAATTCTCATTTCCTGTATTTACGTATTCATTTCGTTTTTACACGCGAGATCTTAAGAGCGGAAAGCATGTTCAGCGATGCGGATGTGAGCTTCTTCAGGCATGCGGGGAAATTCGACGGAAAGAGTCTTTAAGTTTGCTTTCGCGGTTTCTCAAATCCGATTGCTTTGATCTCAATAATGCAAAGCATAAAGTCGGTAATTTATTTTTGTCATACAAAAAGAAGTTGATAGTTGCAGTGGCGGTGTCAGTGATTCAAAGAAAGACAATAGTAGCGACAACGATAATCGAAATGTCAAAAAGTGTATTTGGCTAAGCGGAAAAGCCCTTTTTCATTCGTCACTTTCTCCGTTCTGCGTTGTTTGAGGTTATATGCGAACTTAGCAACATCTCGGTCGGTTGCCAGACTTGACTGGTGGTGGCTTTACTTGGGTAAATATGAAGTGTTTGGAACCTATATAAAGGGACACGATTTGAGATTTAAATTCCAAGTTTGTACATCATGGGATGAAAGAATGATTGAGGGAGTTGGTTGAGTCGAGGGTAGTCGAATGGCGAGAAGTTCGCAGCTAAACGAATGTGACTAGGATGATTGATGATGGTTGGCAAAAATGCAGGCGTGTGCGTGCTTGGGAAATTTTAAGAAACGAGACTATTTTTTTCTGGCTCTGCAATTTCTCATTATCGGGTATTTGAGAGGTGAAGTATTACATCAAACCCGTTGAGGCTTATATTTTTGTAAAGCACGGTTTCATTGAAAGTGTTGTAGTAGGTATACGTTTGAAGTTGGAAAAATAAAAATGAAGTGTTAGAGATGTTTGTTTGAAATTGAATAAATGAAATCAATCAGATCATTTTTCAGTGTGCTTTTCTGTTAGCGGTAAAAGCTGTGGACTAAGCCTGTATGTATATGTAACAGAGGCACGAGATCAATAATAGTATGTGTTGGGGAGTCTAGCAACCACTATTAATGGTGTTCCACTGCCCGGTGAACGTACCTTCCAGTCTCTATCAATTGGTCATCAAAGGACCTTTCTTCGCACATAAATACATAATTCACAACATTCAGTCCAAGTTCACAAGTACTTTATTTCTCACACAACACCACTTTATTTTACTAAAAACACAACATATATTCTACAAACTAGACTACCCACACGAGTGACTCCATCATTGCCTGGGTGTAGTTCATTTATACGACCCATCTTCCAGTGTGGTGGTGGCTGATTTTCGTCAACAATGACAACAAGTTGTCCGATTTGGATGTTTGCTGCTGACTGCCAATTCTTTCCCCGCGATTGTATCTGCGCTAAATATTCACGACGCCAACGTACCCAGAAATATTGGAGCTGCCGCTGCACTATCTGCCACCGAGTGAGACGATTCATCTGGACATCGCGCAAATCTGGATTCGGCATTGCAATTAGACACCCTCCTGTGAGAAAATTTGCTGGTTTAAGTGGCACTAGATCCTGTGGGTCATACGATTGTGCTGTTAGTGGTCAAGCATTCATGCATCCTTCCAGCCTGTACAAAAAGAGTGACGAAATCTTCCGGAGACACCGGATTGCCGCCGAGATCCTTCGAGTGGTATTTGGCCGACCGCACCGCTGCTTCCCACAGTCCGCCAAAATAAGGAGCATTAGGAGGGTTAAAGTGCCAGAAAGTTCCTTCGTTTGCACATTGTTTACATACTGCCTCACAAAATTTTTGTTTTTCAGTAATGCAAACAACTCCTGTAACTGGTTTCTTGCTCCGCCAAATTGGTGCCTTTGTCGGAATACAAGTTCGTGCTTCGTATGTACACTGGGCCCAAATAATCGACGCCAGTTTTGGAAAACGGTCTCAAAACCGTAACCCTAGCAGCCGGTAGCTCGCCTATCTGCTGCTGAATCACCGACGGTTTAACTCGAAAGCAACGCTGGCACCGACGAACAACCTTCCGCGCAAGGTTTCTACCACCAAGTGGCCAATATCGATGCCGAACAACATCTAACAACAATTGTGGCCCTGCATGAAGATGTTTGTGATGATGATGGTGAAACACAAGTTCCGTGAATCGATGCCGAGCTGGCAAATCATTGGATGCTTAACCTGTTCTGATTCATCAGAATTAGATAACCGGCCACCAACTCGAAGAATTCCATTTTCATCAATTTGAGGGTAGAACCAACGTAGAGGTGATTTTCGCTGAACAGGAATGCCAGACGACAGATTTTTTATCTCTTCGGAGAACGATTCCCCTTGAACCCTCCGGATGAGCATGCATTCAACTTGGTACAGCTCGCTTGCCGTTAGAAAACCTACTAGTCTTCGAGATTTTGGGCACCGTAAGTTGCTCATGAAGCGTAACCAATATGCTGTCATACGTATTAGCCTATTAAACGATGAGAACTTCACTAAGTAATCCGAAAAGAACCCATCCTCGATCGATGCAGCACAATGCGCTACATTCCGTCGTTTCTTTAGATGCTCCCGATTTGTCGCTACCGATATATATAGCATGTGTAGCCCGCAGTTTGACCGGATGCAGCGACCTCGCCTGTCACTATCCATCCGAAAACGGACTCGGTGAGCACCGTTACACTACGTCCCAATGGAATCTTCCTTCCGGATGGGAAGAAGCTGAAGAAGGCTTGGATTCCCAGCACCAAGTCGACCTTTCTTGGACGGAAGAATTCAGGATCTGCCAATTCGATATCTAACGGTATGTTCCACCCATTTGCCTGAACCCGTGCGGTGGGTAGACAGGCTGTGACCTTCTGTAAAACAAGAAACTCCATTGGCCGAGAGTATTCTGAAACTCGAGACTTCACGACAGCTTGAATCCTTCGTGTAACCCTCGTTTCGGTTTGTCTAATCCCCGCTATCGAAATATCCACCTTCTGGCTGGCGCCTTGCATCAGTTGACTCAGACCCTCAGAGATGATGTTACACTCTGACCCAGAATTCAAGAGTGCGCGAGCTGGATAGCAAGAACCCTGGTTGTCCTCGATCACAACAACAGCTGTTGCCAAAAGAACATTCGATATGGAGCGTTGTGCCGTATTTGACGAAATTGTTTCGGTCGATGGATTCTGCGCCTCGGGATTGGAACTCGAGTCGCTCTTGTTGCCATTCCTTCGCGGATATGGCTTCTCTGGTGATCCGTTCCTACTGCTTCTTCCTTCGTCCTTGTAGCACAGCAGCGTGTGGTGACGATTGTTGCAGTTGCGACACGAGAACTTCGATAAGCAGTTGCGAGCTAGATGTCCTCGTTTTAAACAATTTCGGCAGAGAGATTGTGCTCGTAGAAAGGCCTCCTTGCTGGAAAGCGACATTTTTAGGAAGGCTGGACAGATGTGTAGTCCGTGGATCTCTGTACACGATGGGCACTTCCCGATATTCCATTGTACGGCGTTGTGGCTGACCTTCGGTGAATACTGCTTCCCTCTGGATGGTTGAACTTCATTTCTCGAATCCGTCCTCGCTGGTAGAGATTTAAGGATTCGAATTCTTCGTTGAACGAACTCCTGCAGGTCTTTTAGCGTGTCATGCTCCTTAGCGGACGAGTATTCTTCCCAGCCACGTCGAGTGACCGGATCCAAACGAGAACATAGCAGTTCAACTAGTAACAGGTCCTTGTATTCGGCTGGTTCGATTATTTGATCCAATATTTGAACCGCACGATCGAATCCATCAACCAATTTATGGAGATCTGTGACCGATTCCTTGGTCAGTGAAGGCAATTTGGTCAGTGCTTGCACCTGCTTTCTCTTCAGCAGCTTGCTATTGTTATAGCATTTTAGCAACGACTCCCAAGCAATCATGTAGTTATTGCTGGTGATCTTCAGTGGCTCCACTAGTGCTTTAGCTTTGCCGGTTAAGCAGCCCTTGAGGTAGTGGAATTTTTCCACTTCAGGAAGATCAGCTTTCTCGTGAATCAGGGAAGAGTAGAGATCCCTGAAACTAAGCCAGTCGTCGATATTTCCGTCGAAAGTCTGGAGCTTAATTTGCGGCAAACGAACACGATCCATTGTGTCATGAACACTGGCAGCGTCAAAACTCCGTGTTGATTGATTTAGGGCTGCTTCAACTTGAAATCCTTGAGCCTTCTCCATCAAAAAGGATTTGACATCGTAGTAGCTGTTTTCGTACTCCAACTGCTCCTTCTGGATATCTTCCGAATCATCGTAGTCATCATGAGCTTAGATCTCCCAAACCGTTTCGCTTATTTGATTCCACAACAAATCTAATCTTTCTAGGCGAACAGTGACCTGACTTGCTGTTGAACCCTCTTTATAATACCTAACAAACTGACTAATATTGTTCAAAGATGCCCTAAGGCCCTTGAGTTTTGAGTTCAAGGCCTTCAAGGAGTCGGCAAACCTTGTAGTTCTCGTCGACATGATTGCAGGTGGCGGAATCGTGGTGCAGATACGAAGAACTAAGAGCCAGTCAGTTGCTAGATTCTAGTGCGGTTATCACTACGATACGTTGCTCCACTCAAGTTTGACGAAACGTTGGGAAATCCGAGAATCGAAAAAGGATCGGCCATGTAGTACACTAAATTTCCTACTTCGGCTGAACACATACTGTTCAACTCACGTGGGAGAAGAAACAGTGGGGCTACGAAGCCAGAAGCAGGCAGCAATTCCAAAGTCGTTCAGTTTTAACGGAAATCCGTAACCTCAGATTCAAATTCGAGCCAGTGAATCGTGAAAGCGAAAGAGCGAATGTAGTATGCAGTATTGGAGCTTCGGCTGAACATATACTGTTCGTCTTACCAGTTAAAACAACAGCTTGTTCCAGCAGCCAAATTCAAAATGTTTCATGTTCCAGAATGTTAAGTCGAACACGGTAGCGACAAGAGATCTCGTATTAATCAGTTGAAGATTCAAATGAAGCGCTATCAAAGTTGACTCATGTACGGTACAACAGGTTGATCATGTTCGGTAATCAGTCAGTGCAACGAGAAGGAAATCAAATGTAGCATCACAAGATGGCACTTGGCAGGACATATACTAGTCTCACCTGGAGAACTAAAGATGGCGCAGAAAGTCGTGGAGCTCAGATGAAATGTAGTCCGAAAACTAACAGAACCTCAGGGCTTGCGTTCGTAAATGAGGTATAACTCAGGCAGTCCAAATTGCATCAAAAGGTGGTTTTTATTTGGTGAGGTATAAATAAAATCCAGCTTCGGCTGGGCATATACTGTTAATTTGTATTTACCTGGCCACGATTATCGTTGCGCGATGCCTAAGTACGAAAGCTATCGCGTAGCTAATTCGCCTACACGTCCCGTCACACCAGTGTCAAAACGTCATCGACCGTCCTCATCCAACAACGAAATCAAATGGTGCCCGAAACCAAGTTCTTCGCGAACTGATTCACCACTTTGATCACCACGTACTCGTTGACGATGAATGGAGAAGCAACACAATTGAAGATGAATGTTAGCAAACAGTATTGAACACTTCGGCGGACATATACTTGTTCTTACGTACCTGGATGGTAGTAGAACAACGCTCTGGTTGTCTACAATGTCCAAAATAATCCCAACCTTAGTACAGGTCTGAATCCGGGACAATTTGTTGCAGTGTTCTCCCTCCTCACAGCACACGATGGCGATGTTGTAAACAAATTGGTTGATAATGGCTCGTTGTTGGTTGGTGACAATTAGTTTAGACGATGGCGATCAAATCGTTTGAAGAACTTTAAGGATGGCGACAAGTCCTTTGTGCAGTACGAGACTGGCGTATTGCAGCTCGTTCGAAAGCGCAATTTACCCCCTTTCTTGGTCGAATCGTTGAAATCCGGCCGATCACTAGTCCACTGGCAGTAGAAATCCGGCTCGAAGGACCAAATTATGTTGTGGAGTCTCTCAACCACTGTTTCTGGTGTTCCACTGCCTTGTGAACGTCTTTCAAATGGTCATCAGAGGACCTTTGTTTGCACAAGGATACATAATTCACAACATTCAGTCCAAGATCACAAGTACTTTATTTCTCACACAACACAACTTTATTTTACTAAAAACACAACATATATTCTACAAACGAGACTACATTTATTCTGATTAAATTAAACATAAACTTCACGGAGTTCGCCTCCGGTCAACTGATCGTTACAATTGCACTTTTTGCACTATCTGCCCTAGTGACCTAGTTTTCTAATGTTTATCTTCTAATCTTATATTTTACTCCCTACTCTATCCTATCTAATTCTCTCCCATTCTCCGCATTCTGCATACGTAGTGGTGAGTGACCACGACCAACCGGTACACTAGGGGTGCCTCATATTCACAACCGGTTGGTAGCATAGTGGAGTCGCTAAAATTCAGTAAGTGATGTTTCGGCTGCTCATGTTACTCGCAAACAGTATGGGTTGAGATTTTTGTAATACTTAATACTGTAATACTCGTTGTGAGAGCAAGACAGCCATGGTTCGGATTGAACTCTTTTTGAATTTAACTTTTTGTCAAATAGAGCCGAGAGCAGAGTTGCCACATTTTTCATTCCCATCTTTAGTTTTTGCCAAAAAAAATCTTTTTTATCTGTGTTCAACCGCAGTAAATCTTGGCAAAAACCTTTCCTTCAAATATTGTGTTGTAAAAGGAAAACTGAAAACATTGTGCGTATTTTTTATATTTGTTATTGAGTTGCATGTAATACAAAAACAGATATTTATTTATCTGAACACATTTATTTTGATTATCTGATACAAAATGGCCTTGTCAATATTTCTAAATTGCAATTATCCCTGGGCAACACAATTATCCGTATATCACACTACAGCAAAACTAATCTTCTTTCTGCAGGAAGTTATTAGTACAGGAATTAGTAGAAAGTTTGCAATGAACTTTCTAAGCAACTTGTTTGAAACACAGATCTAAAGATCACAGTTTTCTTCAACAAGCTTTCAAGTCATCCGTTTCTTCCACTTCGATGTCCTTGCAGATGATTGCCACCCTCAGCTCACAAAACTAATCTTCGATTTGCCTATTTCTCACGAAATCCGTCCGGCCTATTCTTTCGGAATCTATTCATTGTTGTAGGTAATCACCCTCACAAACATTTGCAATGAGAACAATGCGATTAGCGATACTTCAGCTAATTGCAATTCGATTTTTAAACCATACCACATATATGGCACTCTGAGGACCACGTTTGACAGTTGAGCTAATAGAAATAAAAAACCAGCAACCCCCCCAATATACATTGCCTGGTTGCATAAAATAAATTGATTCAATGCATACTTTTTATGCATTGCAGAGATTTAAAAGGAATAAAGCGTCGAAAGGAATATATAATATGCTTTTCAGCTTTTTCAATTTTCTCCGTGCACGGAATCTTCCAGAAAATTGCAGATACACTAAAAAAAATAACACAGGAGCAAAGTGTGCTGAGCAATCCATCCCTTGGTCAGAACCCATCATTACCAATACTCCATCTGATTCAAAACCCACAAACCTTTTTTTAATCGGTGCCATCGATCTGGAAGTGTCTAACAATTGCGCTAAATATACATATGTTTTCGTACTGCAAGGCTATATCAATGAAAACAAAGAATCAAGTTCGAAGTAAATGATTCGAATAGCACAAATAACTATCGAGAACATTATTTTTACTTTCCGAATTGGAAGAATAGTATTTCGTTGAAATCCCTTTAGGAAATTCTGCCGAAATTTGTGGCGCAATCTCTTGAGGAACTTTGAAACCAATACTTCTCCAACTGAATAATTTAAAAAATTATCGAAGTATTTTCTGAAGAACTACATGCGAGAATCGCTGCAGACATACTAGAAAAATAATTGACGAATTATGCAACAAAAACCCCATGCGGAAATTTTAGATTTGAGAATTAAATGTATTAGGCTATGGAATTCGTACAGAAAATTCTTCTTAGATTTTTCCAACAAATCTGGATTTTCTCCAAAAGTTACGTCAGGAACTACCTTAAAGATTTTGTATAGTTATTTTAGGTGTCCTTCGAGGATTCCTTTAGAATCACAAAACTTCACAGTTTAGGGATTCCTACAAAAACTTCATCACAACAAAGCTTTGAAAAACTGCCGATTAAATGCCAGATGACACTCCTGATAGAATCCCTGGAGGAATGCTTAAAAACTCTTACGAATACTTATAGAAATGCTCAGAACTTTTCATAGAATCTTTGGGAAATTCTATATAATTTTCTTAAAAAGTTATCTCAAATAAAAATTATGGACAAATCATTTTGAGGCACACAAACAAACTGACTATCAGACTGTCAACTGTAACTGTAATGTCAGTGTCAATTATTGGCCTAAAACAACACACTGAAAGTAGAATTGGTAAAAAATTGAATTCTAAAACGTACTAATTTTTTAAATTTACTGTTCTTGAGTGGACATGCAGTTGCCAATAATCCTAACCTTTTCATTCGTATTTGGCTTGGCTTTATTCAAACAACCGAGCTAGACTATCTTCAAACTTGCCGTCTCTTGCGGCCAAAGTTGCCACATGCACAGATTTATCTAGATTGACACAGATTTTTTCAATTATTTTTTATACAGATATCTGTGTGTAAAGATTCAGATTTTTTATATATTTCTAAGATTTTTGACAATTGCTTGTCCACTCAACAACCTCAAATTTATAATACACAAAGGTTTTTTTTTTTTGCACGGAGGATACGTTCGACTTTAAATATGGAACCTTGTAAAATAAACTAAATAGACTTGATAAATTCACATGCACATTCACATAAAACATTTTATATTGCTCCGATTTTGTTTGTGTGCGTTACCTTCCCATGCAATGGTCAAAATACAGTTTTTAAAACTTTCAGTTTTTACATCAGAAATTGGGAATTTTTTGAAAAACTGCTATATGATTACTGTTTGTCCAAAACGTGAAATTTGATTCGAATTAGGTTGATAAGTTGGTTAGTTTCGGATTTATCGCCGAAAACAAACCGTATTAAAAAAACCGTGTATAACGAAATCTTAGTGCGTGTAAAATTTTCAAGATCCAACGCTTTTACCAATTTATACTTTGGTATAAATTTCACGGTGTTCCATGCATTGAGTCAAAAGTTATTCCAGATTTAAGCCGCACTCCCACTATGATAATCCAACGTGGTCCGCAATAAAAATCGCATAAACGTTGAAGATCGCCAAATCAACCGTGTATGATGTGCTCAATCGTTTCATGGAGCAAAAGAGCGTGGATCGAGTGCCTCAAGGTAAGCGTCGTAGTGGAACATATGACCGCAAGCTGAACCAAAATGTGTTGAGATCCGTCAAAGCAAACCCTGGACTATCAGATAATGAAATCGCACAAAAATACGCTGCTGCAGGCTGAATCGTTCGAAAAATTCGTTTGCGAGCAGGATATCGTTCTTATCGAGCCAGCAAGCAACCAAACAGAACGTTGGTCGTCACCAAAACTTGGGCTCGGAAATTGTACCAGCAGGTTTTGACGAAGTAAAAAGGATGCCTGCTCATCGACGATGAAACCTACGTTAAAATGGATTTCGGACAGCTTCCTGGCCAAAAATTCGACATGGCAACGGCACGAGAAGATGTTCCTGCGAAGTTTAGATTTGCTTCAATGGACAATTTGCCAAAAAAATCTGATGATTTGGCAAGAGATATGCAGCTGCGGAGCAAAGACCAAAGATTTCGTGACGAATTAGACGATGGACTCGAAGCTGTATGAGGAAGAATGCCTCAAAAACCGCGTTTACCTTTCATTAAAGCCCTGTAGGTGCCGTAAAATTTTGGCCAGATTCGGCGAGTTGCCACTACAGCCGGGAAGTCATTCAGTGGTACCACGTTAATAACGAAGGTTTCATCGATAAAAACATAAATCCACCCAGCTGCCCGCAGTTTCGGCACCTTGAGAGATTTTGGGCAATAATGAAGCGGAAGCTTAAGAAAATTGAAAAAAACGGAACGCAACTCTGATCACCAAAATGTGGAACAAATGTGCCAAGGAAGTTGACTCCGCAGATTACCACTGCGTTTGATGGGATAAATAAAGAAGAAAGTGCGAATTTTCATTAGAAACGAAGAGAAGTGATTTGTGTTGATATACTTTCCTTAAAGAACAGTGGATAACCTTTGTTTTGAATAAACGTATCTGTTCTTAATCCGGATTCTAAATGGACATAGCGTTACACTACGTTACAGCTGATAGTCTGAAAGTCAGTTTGTGTGTGTGTGTGTGTGTGTGTGTGTGTGTGTGTGTGTGTGTGTGTGTGTGTGTGTGTGTGTGTGTGTGTGTGTGCCCCACACCCGTTTTATAGCTATTTCTCAGGAGTTTGTAGGCATTCGTCTAGAGATTCTTTCAGGAGCTTCTTCTGGCACCTCATCGATAGAATTTCAAAATCATCACAAGAATGTTGAAGGAATGCCTGAACTTGTAAAGTTTGGTGATTCTAAAAGAATCTCCGCAGAAACCTGAAAGAACTTCTCAAAAACTATTAGATAATTCCTGAAGTAATTCTCGGAGAAAATCCTAGAAGAATGTTTTGCATGAATTCCATAATCTTATTCATTCAGTTCTGAATATAAAAATATCCGCAAATACTTCAATATTTTCTTCAGGTATACCACTAGAGAAGTATTTGTCTCAATTTTTCTTTAGAGAATTTTCTCAAGAGATTTCATTTAAAAAATACAGTTCTTTCAATTTAGAAACATTTTCATACATTGACGCAGAGGAATCTTAGAAAGTCAGAATAATTTTCTGGGTGGTTTATTTTGTAATTCAAAGCAGGGTTATTTCAAACTTGATTTTTTGCTCTCTTTAATATAATTTTGCAATGAGAAAACCAGTTCCGAATCGATGTTACCGATTACAAACAAAAAGGCTTGTGAGCTTCCGATCAGACTGAGCATCGGAAACATGAGTACTGCGATGTTTTCAGAGACAGTAGACAAAAGGTTCAAAATAACATTTACAAGCAATCATTTGGTATCAATATTTAAGGAAAATACATCCGAACTTCATTCAACCAAAGTAGGAATTCGATAGAGAAATGTTTCTAGACGATTTTCGCTAATGCTAATGCTAATGCTAATGCTAATGCTAATGCTAATGCTAATGCTAATGCTAATGCTAATGCTAATGCTAATGCTAATGCTAATGCTAATGCTAATGCTAATGCTAATGCCAATGCTAATGCTAATGCTAATGCTAATGCCAATGCTAATGCTAATGCCAATGCCAATGCTAATGGCCAACGCTAATGCTAATACCAACGCCAATGCCAATGCTAATGCTAATGCTAATGCCAACGCTAATGCCAATGCTAATGCCAATGCCAATGCCAATGCTAATGCTAATGCTAATGCCAATGCTAACGCTAATGCTAACGCCAATGCCAATGCCATCAATGCTACATGACGTGTCAAACTTCATGGCAACATAGTGGTGAATTTGGACAAACGTTTACAAAATAATCATATAACTAGTTTTCAGGTGATCGACTACTAAAAAAAACAACAAATAAATAACTAAAAACAAGAAGAAAAACCCGCACTAATCCACCGATGGTGAGACTAAACCCTTCTTACACTTCACCAGAATTATGAACTTAAATGTGGCCAGTACGGTACTGGATACATATATTCATCAGAAATTCCAGGAAGATCCAGGAATATTGAAAATATAACATATCAAATATTCTTGGATTTTCCTGGAATTTCTGTTTATTAAATGAACTATTTGACAATCCCGAACGCATTGTTCATCGATGTGATTAATATATTGCCATTAATAGTGCTCAACTACCTGTTTATGTTAGTTATATAAAAGAAGAAATTACATAAATGTTAGCAATTTCATAAAATTAGTCCATAGAATGAATTATTAGGCAATCCTGAACGTCAATTTTGATTATCGATATGGATTCAAGATGTTTAATAAGTACATGTTCGTTGAAAATAGTAAATGGAGACTTTGTGTAAATTTCGAATATACTCGTTGCAGTTCAAAACCAGACCACTCGAGCCAATCGATGCTGCTCTAATTCTATAGAGTCGCAAAGTGTGGCTAGTCCGCTGTATGTGCTATACAACGCACCAGATGCGGTCTTGTTTGGTTTTGCACTGCAACGAGTATATTTTCATCTCACAATTATGTGCTCTCAGTTATTGTTTTGCTCATATCTCCATGAAGGATTATCCAATCATAATGAAATTTTGACCAGTTATTTGGAGATTTTATCGCTTTGATTTGACAAAACTAAAATCGGTACACAAATAGCTCAGTATGCAATCGGAGACTAAACTGATTGATTCCTATTATAATAGGCCGTCCAGTACTGTTTCGTTCATATCTTCGTAACGAAATGTCCGAATGAAAAAAAAATTTATGAGGTTCTATAAGAATGTTGTAGCTTCCATTTGCTGTAAACAGAACTGAAATCGGTTCACAGATAGCTGAGAAACCGATGTGACATTATTTGTAACGCACATACACACACACACTCACACACACACACACACACACTAACACACACACATACACACACATACACATACACACACACACACATACACACAGACATGTGCTCAGTTCGTCGAGCTGAGTCGAATGGTATATGGCATTCGGCCCTGTGGGCCTCGGATAAAAAGTCGAGTTTTCAAGCGATCTTAATACCCTTCTATTGATGTAAGAAGGGTAAAAATAGTATTTTCCATTTGGTTCCAACCACTGTTATTGCTTATCTAGGCAGATACGCGTATTTTGTCGACAATTTGAAGATTTCTTCAGTGTTGTGTACTAATAATTCGATTTAACAGTACACGACACTGTTATGTCGAGTTATTAGTACACGTTACTGAAGCATTCTACACATTGTAGACGAAATACGCGTATCTGCCAAGGTAAGCAATAAAGTTTGTTGGAAGTAAATGGAAAATACTAATTTTCTTCTCATTCATAGTTACAAATTTTCCACTTAACAGCTCAAACTTTTTAGGATTCAATAAATAAATATATTAAGTATTTATTTTTATGTACTCGGTATGTTCTATGTACATAAAAATGAAAATTTGTTGCTAAAACTCGAGAATGGCTGAACCAATCTTGACGGTGTCTTGGGATGATTTGTTCCTTTCTGCTCCATTAAGGTTAAGAAAAAAAGAAAAGATGGATGATGGTCATGGTCATGGTCAATTGGCTTTCTGATTTTTTTACAAATGTTGATTGATTGCTTGAGTTTAATTTATTTCAAATGAGTGCAATTTCAGCTATCAAAAATATCGATGTTCATTACTTAAACTGGATGATTGGATGATTGGATTTGCCTGGCAGGCCACCGCATCGTTTGTGTCTCAAAGGTTGATCTGTCATTTTTATGCTTCGCAATCTTCATGCGCCGAAACTGTGTAATGGAACCCGACTGCTTGTAATGCAACTATCGAAAAATGTGATAGTAGCAAGAATTTTTAAAGGGGCTTACAAGGGTGCAGAATGTTTGAGTCCGCGAATTCCCTTGAGTTCCAACGGATTTTCATTTAAGTTCAAACGTATTCAGTTTCCAGTTAAACTTGCATTTGCGATGACAATCAATTGTAATTATGATTAATTGTAGTTGTCATTTATAATTAAACTTTTTAGAAATGGAAACACAGTGATTACAAAGACCCGGAAAATGACAAAATCTACATTAAGTGGTGCTATAAAAAAATACCAACAGCTTGAAACGCTAGATGACCGCGCAGGTAGAGGGAAAAAGCGCACCGCTCAAACTCCACAAATGCGCGAGATTATCCGGTGACGAATCAACCGAAATTCTTCCATCTCCATCCGAAAGTTGGCGAAATAACTGAAAACTTCTAAATTATTCGTTGGAGCCAAAGTTCACGATGATTTGAAGCTTCAGTCATATAAACTGTGCAAGAATCACTACTTTAATGACACCATGAAGGCAAACCGGTTGAGAAAAGCTAAGGTTCTCCTGAACCGCTTATCCGAGGGCCGCTATCGGTCAGTGCTGTTCACCGATGAAAAAGTTTTCACAATCGAGCAGCATCACAACCACCAAAATGATCGGTAGTTGCTTCCTGCTGCTTCCAAAAATCGTGGATGTATTTCAAAGAGTCATCATCCCGCTTCTGTCATGGTTTGGGCTGTAATAACTCATTCCAGTAAAGCCCATTCGACCTTCATTAACAAGGGGGCGAAAGTAAATCGAGCGGCGGTATATCAGAAGCTACTTACAGACATAGTTGGTTCCTGGGCATCGCAGCATTTCGGAAAAATTAATGAATTTTTCAACAAGACTGGGTGCCGGCTCATGGAGCAAAAAAGACTATTAGTCTTTGCGAACGCATTTTCCCAAGCTTTTTAACGAGAGATGAATGACCTTCTAAGTCACCGGTTTTGAATCCGGTGGTTCATCTTGGAGTCAAGAGCCTGCAGTGCACCACATAAATCACTAGAACATCTAAAATCGTCTGTTTTAAAGGCTTGGGAATAAATATCTATCGAAAAACTCGCGACCATCGTGGATAACGGGTGTCCACTAAAAATGAGAATGATTTCAATACTTTCCATCAGAACAAAACGGCCGCTGAAATGTCACTTTAGATGAATAATCGTTGCACTCTCCAGAAAATTTTCATGCACTCTTATTTCACTCACATGTTCAGTCGTGTTCAGCATGCCGTCGAAACAGGAAGAACTGCGCGCGCGTTGTACAATTTAACTGCCGAAACGCGTTAACTGCCCGAACCGTTTGAAGGCGTGCATCTCAGAACGAGGTGGCTATTTTGAAATGAACAAATAATACTTGTAATTTGCAAATATATTGTTATAACAAATAATACATTTTTATACAAACAATACAAATAGATTTTTTAATCCGACAAAACAGATTTTGTTGTACGGATAATATTCGGACACCCTGTAATTCACGCAAACGCATTCGCAACGTATTCATTTTCGGCAAGCTTCAGTCCACTTAAGTAAAAGGCAGCAAGCGATTTTCAACCATAGAAGCATTTCACAACACATTCATCGAGGTGCAGCATCAACTACAACATCATCCGTATGACCCGCATAACATCAGTGGCGGCAGCCACCCATGGTTTAGCTGCTATACAGCGAAACAGAAGCATTTCCTCTCTTCTGGGAGAAAAGCTTTACCCAACTATCGTCCTGAAACAACAGCAGTAGCAGCAGCAGGGAGAGAAAAAATATTTCCACCGCACATCGTTTCCTTTAATTTCGTTTCAAAATTTAATAAAGGCTAAATGAATTAAAACTAGCGAGCAAAACCAAAAAAATTAAAAACAACACGAGATACGGTTTTTGTATGTCAGTGAGTCATCTCGTCGTTTCACTTCCCAGCTAGTGGTAGAACAGTAGATGTTGTGTTAGCGTTTTTCTTTTGCGCTTTTGTATTTCAGTTTGCTATCATAATTTGGAACAATATTGTTATTGGGAAACTAGGAGAATTTAAAATTAACACTTCATTTGATCACTTTTTAAAAAATAAAAAATAAACCTTGAAACACTTTTTTAAATTTTCGCTAGTACACGCGAGCAAATTCCTTTTGATTCTACTATGAGCTTATCTTTTGACAGATAGGCCTATTTCGTCTGCTACTTACAGACTCCTTCAGTGTCGAGCACTCAACAATTATAGTCCACCTAACCTTTAATATGTATTTGAAAAGATAGGAAGGTTTTTAACGTTTTTTTAGAAAAGATCATATGCGACAAATTCAACTTTACAAAGTTTTCCTAAATTTACCAAAAATGGATAATTTATAATCATTCATTTCATATTTCACAGACAAAGAATCATTTATGGGTCAAGACCAGCAAGAGTTATCGGAAAATTAATTATTATTTTGGGAAGGTTCATTAATTATGTCACGCAGTAAGGGGGAGGGGGGTTTGGGAAAAACGTGACGATCCATACAAAAAATTTGGTTGTCCATACAAAAACGTGACAGAGGGGGGAGGGGGTTAAAAAAGTCAATTTTTGCGTGACGTAATTAATGAACGTTCCCTTTCTGTAGTTTACGTTTTCGTTTCTGGCGTTATTCATACTCATATAGAATTTATTTAGCATCACTGTCAGTTGTTTTCAATTTTTTTAATCTATTAGGATTTCAATAAAATGTCTAATTTTCAATTTCTGTAACAAAGCAGTGGATGTCAGATATACATTGTACCTACCAGCTATGTTACGGATATATATTTTCTACTATAGTTTACTGGCTTGCTAGTATTATTACTTAACCTATAACGTCAGTTTACTATTTTATTTTATTATATTAAATTATGAGGTATTGCATATAATCACCTAATTTAAATCACTATAGTACTCTCTACAAAAAGTTATTGTGATACAAGGAAAAGGAAGAGCACTTCGAAATCTAAGGTTTACTATTCTTTATACTCTCTTTAATCTCAGATCATCCATGGGCATCCCAAGTTTTTACTCGTATTTACATTGTTTAAATTTTCAGGTTCACAAATTGAATTGTTATTATTATTCTTATATTCACTCACTATATTATTTTTCATTCTAATATTCATTCACATTGAATATATATTGGGAAAGGAGGAAGCACCAGGGATCATTCCATCTGGAATTGAACAATGAAGTGATATGACAACCGGCGTCTAGTAGGGTACAAACACTACCTTTTTTCTTATCCTACCGATTCGATTGTGATGCTGTGAATTCTACTTCAACAGTTTCAGCGAGAGTAACGCCATCCCGTAGAAAGCTTGATAAGGATTACGAATTGGGTTATTCAATTTGTTGGATCGTATCGCTGGAATGAGAATCTAAGTTTACCACGGGTTTCGCGTAAGCATCTCTGTTTGTGGGTCCGCCCCACCGTTTTCGGTCCTACGTACAGTGTTGCTGTGAATACAAACCGTAAACTCAATTTGATCTTGCTGTTAAGTGGAGACGCATACATGACAAGGTCTTAGAAGGGATGGTGACTACCTTACATACATATATACATACATACAATTCGCGATAGAAAGAGTTTTATTTCTAGGAAATAAGTTTTGAGATACGATGTCAAAGTTTTTTTTTAATTATTATCAAATTGTACACGATTTTCATTGCTGCATAACTAATTTATCAAACCATTTAATGAGATTTGACATTTGACATTTTACCTGGATATTCACATCCTTTCTGACCGAACACAAAACAAATACATTTTTACGCTCCAAATAGATACACTTTTTATACCAACAGCTGACTGCTGCTGTGGTTTCAATGGCGTTTCAATATTTCGTGTCGTAATTTAAAATGGAATGCCTTAATTGCGGTTAAGAAACTGTGTTAGATTTTCAACAACATCTCAGCAGACAGCGATTTCATGCGTACCACGGGAAAAATACCTATCCCTTTAATCGATTTTGTTCATCAACCTTCTGTTAATAACGCAGCTATTAAAATATTTTGCATTGAATAAGTTGTTGAAAGCTACAAGCAGAGCCAAAGATTCGTTTATTTTTCCGTGGTATACTACAGAGAAAGTTGAAGAAGAGAATGACCGGTAGGCTCTTTTCTAATGATACGCGAGATTTGAAATATAACGATACGATGCAAAGATGAATAAACCAATTTGTTTTTGATAGTAACATTCCATCTTTTAATTAAAATGCGTGTTATGCTGAGTATAACGGAATACAGATATTTATAATATCAGTCCACCACTGAAAATCCATTCCCGAATGAAGATAGCAGAAAAAGAAGATAAATCTCAATAATTATATGCATTTATTTTCTAGTTTTTCTTCAACCATTTCTTTAATAGTTCCATATATATATTTTATGATTCCAGTATTTATGTTTTCATTCTGATTCATACATTAATGGCAAACGCATGACGACCAAGACGCGATGCGAAATCGATTTTAAATTGATAATTATGTTTATGTAATCATATTTTACTCGCTCACTTATCAGAGTCTTCATCACAGCGGCTAGGTCCCAACGTGTCAGGATTAGTCTTACAACGGAGATCAGTTTCTTGTTTTCTTGTTTTGCCATTGTCTCACAAAAGCAGCGGCATTGCTGGAATTTCCAGGGGGGCTGCATCGCTGTCAACCACATACAGGTGCACCATAGTTCACATGATTTTGACATTTTTGGACATCTGACAATTTTGGACATCTGACAGAACATCTGTTCTTTGTTTATTTTGCTTTGCTTCTGCTGTTAGAAAATTATCAGGTAGCAGAATGGCAATTTATATGTAATTAATGAGATTGATTTTCGAAGTATTCGCTGGAGTTTACGCTAGACGGCGTTAGGCCAGACATTTACACGTAATGATGTCTGCAGATGTGAACCCAGGTAATATGCAGATCACATTTGCACATTTATTTTCGTTTTCTTACGGTATAAACGCACTTAAAACTAGATAAAATTGTAGTCTTTTCTCTCCCTGCAGTGGCTTGAAAAACTATCCCGGTTCCTGTTCAACGCTACTTCCAGTCTGTGTACGACCGATGAACACCGAAGAAATATAGAAACAGATGCTCAATCTTCTATGGCAGATTACATCGGATCGGAGAATTAACTCTGTGGTCATGTCAGTTGCCATAAGCTTGGCCATAAGCTTAACAATTAATTGAGTGCATGAATATCGTATGTTCTTCCCGATGCCTTTCATATTTTGTCCAGCCAGTGATGTTCTTGCGTGCGGAAGAACAACCTTAACACACGCAAATTCCAGGCAGAGATCGACACTCTTGGTGAGGATACAAACCAGAAATGGCGTATGATGGCACCAATGGTGATAACCTTGGGTGATCATATCTCATGAACGAATGTCACTGTTGGCTACGAATATCGTAGCTAGGCCCTTAATGGTTTTAAAAGGAAGAAGTATACTCCATTGACCTTTCAATAGCTGCTGTTTTTTTTTAGCAAAACTCAATAAATCATGCGCTTATTTTAAGTTAACAACATTTTGTATTTTATTGAAATAAAACTCCATCTCGTAGCGTGTAGTGCCTTGTTCCTAACAAGTAAGTTACAACTATTGACCTTTGAAAAGAATTAGTTTAGTACAAGTGCTGCGTATTGGTTTTTTGAATGGAATAATAGATTTTGTATAATTATTCATACGAATCTTAAGATACAAGTCAATGATAAGTTTAATCATCCCAATACGATGGTCTCTACATGTTTCACCTAAGTCATTAAACAATCCAGGATGATCAGTTCGTATTCTAGATAGAGTGCAATCGATAAGTAATATGTAGTATCTGCAAACATCTAGATTTGACTTCGAGCCAACTAAAATTCTGAATTCCAAATCTGCTATTTTACAGACTGTCAAAATGTCTTTGTTACACAATTCAGCGTTAGTAGCAAGTATTACTGTTTGAACGCACATTTGACAACTTGTCTTTTTCAAAACTTCTTTTTGAACTTCGTTTGCTTCTTTTTGAACAGCCGAGGCTATGAACGTATCATTAAAAGCATTTTGCACTTTTGGTTTATCTTCAAGCAACTTGTTATGCAATTTTTGATTGAGGTCCGATGACTTTTGACTTTGAGCAGTTGTAGAAGAATTAATGTTCTTCGCTTCACTTGCAGTCATTATTATGGTCTCCTTGAAATCATGGCAATTCGTTTTGTCAGACGGGCTAATGTTATTATGAGTCAAAAGGCGTTTATACGCAGCAATGAACTGGCTTACTGTAGGATTATTGTTACAGCCGCATTTAGCGCGAATAGCTCCAAAAAATGTCTCCACGTGATCTTGTGAAAATCTGTAGGTTGGAATACTATGCAAAATTTTCTTGTCACGTACATATTCAAGAAACATTAAGCAGAAACTTTTCACGCCTACGAGAAAACCTAGAAACCCCGTTCTCCATTTACTACGCAAAATGTTCTCACCGGAAGTCAGTTTTATGTTGCGAATGTAGTTTTCGAAATATTCTAATAGTGCTTCAAAGTTGTCAAAATTGTTCTCAGTCAACGGTTGTTTGAATCCTTGGGCACTTAAATCTTTGCTGTTCAAAAAATCAAAAAGACTATTGAATACAGAAATGAACTCTACTGTAGGTAGAACACCGGCAAAATCTGAGTTGGTAGCATGCAATGATTCCAAGGCATCAGCTACAGATTTACTTAAAGTCTGCACTGCTAAGGAGACCTTCATCTTCTGATTGGTGAAGTATACATGTTTATTTGTAAGTCTTGGAACTAACGATACTGCTCTTAAGTTTTGCAATGCATTGAGTTTTTCGATATAACACCACTCTGCTATTCCATGCATTGTATGCAAGGACTTTTGGGTTGCAAAATGATTTCTTACTAGCTTCATCATATGGCATCCATCAAGTATAACGTACACGTTATAATCTCCCGATGGGTGCTTGAAATGAGTGACTAAAGGTTGGTTGTTAATGCGTAGGTGGCAACCAAAATACTCTACTGTCGAAATATTTGCTCTAGTTCCGTCGAACGTGAAGCCGATGACTTTTACTTTCGCTTGTTCCAAAGCGTTGAGGACATTTGAAACAATAATATTTTTATCAGCTGCGTTAAGTCCATCCGAGAAAAAGTACGCTACAGGTATTTTAAAGTTTTCGTCGATCCCCATTACAACGAATACAAGGGCTTCCATTGCGGGCGTTACGTCATCACTATTCACTTCTTTGTCAGGTAGCATACCTCCGTAATCTACGCCACCATAAATTTTTCGAGTCGACCTGCTGAATTGCACGTTTTGAAGGATGGCCATTTCGTCCATGCATAATGCAACAAAAAGTTGATGGCCGTTCATCTCACGTTCCTCTGTTTTCGTTTCTAGAACTGCCAAAGCCTCATCTGTTATGCCAGGACTTCCACCCACACGTCTGTACCATCGTGCCACGGTGTTCTCGTGCGGAAGTTTCTTATCGAACTGCTCTCGTACATACCGGTAAGTCTTTGGCGAGTAATACAATAGTGTGGTAGCGAAAGATCGAAGTGCTGTACCATAGGGCTGTCCGTAACGACCATAAACCAGTTCTTTTTGAAGCTCAGAGTCTAGACTGTATGCCTGGAAGATACAATAAAACAAGCGATAAAGTAATATATTCTAGCTTTCAAAATCATAAAGGCCTATTCGTGACGATTGATTTTCTTCAATTTTCTGGTTACAATATTGCAACTAAGTGAACCAATATCCTCAAATATTTCCGTGTGATAAATCGTTGTATTAGTTAGTTAATTAAAGCCGTATAAGCAGCTTTTAGCCCTTATGATTCCTAACGCTAGAATGTTTTAAATTAGAATAAAAATACCTGAAGCATTAACTGTCCTTTGTCAGATATTAGTCCTCTGGCCTGTAGCTCATTCATCACAGCCTGCAAGGATTTATTCTTCTTTTTGAGTCGCAAGTTCCGCTGCTGGATTTTTTTAATGTTCTGCTGGGATGATTTAAGTTGCTTCTGAACTACCCGAAGAGCTTGTCTAGACTCATTTATGGACAACTGATCAACGTTCTTAATATCGCCAGCATAACGGAAGCTGAAAAGAATAGTGCCTAGTTAATACAAATTTAACCAATGGGTGGCCGCGTACACTTTCTGTTTCTTTTCAAGTTTCGCCCCTGGATCGGTTGCAGGTGTTGGATTTTGGACATCGACTTCGAATGTGGGGGCCTGATCCAATGACACGATGCTCGTCGTTCTTTTCCATTCAGTTTCATCGATTTTGTGAATATCTGTCGATGGCTGCATTGGAACCATAGAGTTATCCACGTTATTCATTGATAACTGCTGACGTGTTGAAGATTGTGAAACATTCCGTGATAGCTCTGAAAGCGGAGCCCTATCCGCCTTTAGACGCTTACTGGAGCTTGAATGATCAAAGTTTTCCTGCAACATCGTCTGAGTGACAATGTTTTCCTTACCGGTGACCAGACTTTCGACGGAACTCACATTTAAGCTTGGTACAGCGCTACATTTCAGCCTTTTTTTTCCTCCAACAAAATAAAAATCTTGTTCTCGGAAATGCCTTGAACATATCCGGGGCTGTGATCTAGTGTTTTCGCCGTTTGTGAAAGTTTCTGGTATAAGGTGGCATATCGACGATAATGCCCATTGCCATCGAAGTCTCTGTACTGGATCCCGTGGAAATCTGTAAATATTATCATTGTACTAGCAGTTCGTTGAATAGTATTATATTGCATTCACCGGTGACGAGAAACCCGAATTCCTGTAGAATCACAGAAGCACGACGGAATTGAGCATTGCATTATTTCAAATAGGATGAACTTTTCGTTTCCAGCACCGTTTATAATGCAAAACAAGCACTCTACGTCAAACCGAAGTACAAACGGTTTTTTACCCTTCTTACATCAATAGAAGGGTATTAAGATCGCTTGAAAACTCGACTTTTTATCCGAGGCCCACAGGGCCGAGTGTCATATACCATTCGACTCAGCTCGACGAACTGAGCACATGTCTGTGTGTATGTATGTGTGTGTGTGTGTGTGTGTGTGTATGTGTGTGTGTATGTGTGTGTGTGCGTTACAAATAATGTCACATCGGTTTCTCAGCCATCTGTGAACCGATTTCAGTTCTGTTGACGGCAAATGGAAGCTACAACATTCCCATAGAACGCTATTGATTTTTTTTTCATTCGGACATTTCGTTACGAAGATATGAACGAAACAGTACTTGAAGGCCTATTATAATAGTAATCAAACAGTTTAGTCTCCGATTACATACTGAGCTATTTGTGTACCGATTTTAGTTTTGTTGGTGTCAAATCAAAGCTATGATATTTCCAAATAACTGGTCAAAATTTCATTATGATTGGATAATTCTTCATGGAGATATGACCAAAACAATACCTGAGAGCACATAATTGTGAGATGACAATATACTCGTTGCAGTGCAAAACCGAACAAAACCAATCACACCAATCGATGCCGCTTGCATTCTATTGTGTCGTATCTGGAGCGTTGTATAGCACCTACAGCGGACTAGCCACACTATGCTACTGTATAGAATTAGAGCAGCATCGATTGGCTCGAGTGGCTGGTTTTCAACTGCAACGAGTATATTCGAAAATTACACAAAGTCTCCATTTACTATTTTCAACGAACATGTACTTATTAAGAATCTTGAATCCATATCGATAATCAAAATTGAAGCTCAGGATTGAAGCTTTGTTAACGCCAAATTAAAGTTATAAAATTTCCAAATAAGTGTTCAAAATTTCATTATGTTAACTTCCCTTTTTTACCCTTCTTACATCAATAGAAGGGTATTAAGATCGCTTGAAAACTCGACTTTTTATCCGAGGCCCACAGGGCCGAGTGTCATATACCATTCGACTCAGCTCGACGAACTGAGCACATGTCTGTGTGTATGTATGTGTGTGTGTGTGTATGTGTGTGTGTGTGTGTGTGTGTGCGTTACAAATAATGTCACATCGGTTTCTCAGCCATCTGTGAACCGATTTCAGTTCTGTTGACGGCAAATGGAAGCTACAACATTCCCATAGAACGCTATTGATTTTATGATAATCAAAATTGACGCTTAGGATTGTCTTATAATTCATGCTATGGACTGATTATATGAAATTTCTAATATATATGTTATTTCTCCTTTTATATAACTAACATACACAGGTCATTAAAGACTATTAATGGAAATATTTTAATTTTTGTTCAATCCTGAACAATACGTTCAGGATTGACAAAAAGTTCATTTTATCAACTGAATGTATGGCATATTGAATATTTCTGAATCTTCTTGGAATTTCTGATGAAAATACGTATCCAGTACAATATTGCCCACATTTGAGTTTGTAATTCTGGTGAAATGTAAGAAGGGTTCAGTCTCACCATCGGTGGATTAATGCGGGTTTTTATATTATTTTTAATGCGCCGCTAATATCAAACATCGATAAGATTTGGAAAAATTATGAGAAATAAAAACTTTTCTTGTTTCCTACGATTTTGTAAAAAAACAAAAAAAAAACGGACATTCCATCAAAACAAATCAATCAATCAGAACAAATCTACTAGCCATTTCAGCCTCGTTTTGTATCCTATAATGACGTCACGATGCGCACATTTGAAAGTGTTGAATGTTAGAAGAACAGGTTGATGCATTCATCCTAGCCATATATGCATCACATTGATACTGAAATCCATGTGAGCTACAGCGAAATCCTTAATGATTGCCCCCCCTGGAAATTTCCGAACCAGACAACTGCTAGCGATTAACTGAGTGAGCAAAAAATGTGTTGTTCAACAAAATAATGCTCAGACTGTGAGTCAAACGTTGCTTGAGTTATTACGATCGTGCTCAAGGTCTGAGAGAGATAGAGCTGATTCTTATGAACTTATTCTCTGGTTTTTCCTATTCTCGCGATGAGTCGAATCACCATATCGTTCAAACCGTCGCGCTCCATCTCGTTCTGGTACGAAAATGAACACTGTGAGTTATCTCTCTCGAAAACATGTATTGAGCGTTCGTTGAGGTGAGTACACACAACATTGGCTGTAATACCTTTTTGTTTCAGTGACACCTACTGTGAGACACCCTGTATTCTTTGGTATGAATAATAAAAATAAATAAAAATATCAAATTGGCTAACATTGCTAGCTATATATAAAAATATATTTAATGTTTTCTACTCAGCAACATAAACACCATGAATACAACATTTCTCGAGTACTTTTTCAAGTGGACGTAAGTAACAAAATGTAAACAAACGCGTTGTTCATGGCATGTTATTCAAAAATCATGTTTATATGCCCACATTTGATGAACTTACTTATGGATTATTTCTGAAAGTTTTTACTAACTTTTTACAAAACGGTGTAAAATCACGTTTGCACTTTTTGGGAATAATGTACATACGCCGCTTGTGTTGAAAAGTAACTTGCGAATCATTGTTATATCATTTGAATGCCTCTTGACGACGCGTAAGTAAAAGGCTTCAGACCTCAAGGTTAAAAATATAGATTTTGTTTAGTAAAAATTGATATTTTTACACCGTTTTGATGCAGAAAAACCCAATACGTCATTTCGATAATTTCGACGTATCTTTGTGAAATATGACAACTTGACGTAACATTTCGACGTATCAACATTTTCATTCGCAAAATGACGTATCATTTTGACGCAAGTAACATGCCATCTATCATACCGACTTATCAAAATGACGTATAATCTTTTTCTATTGCAAACCGTTGTAAGAAACATTTTTGTAAAGGAAACTTGAATTTTCACTCCTAGTGTAACTTTTAAGCACAGTGATATAATATCTTTTACCAATGTGTCATTCAGTTTTCAAATAGGAATAAAAATAAATTCAAAAAATTTCAATGCTGATTTTCTCTTTTTCGTCCAAATGTTACTTACGTCCATTTGAAAAAGTACTCGAGATTTATTTGATAATGTACGAAAAACCTACTTTTGAATATCGATGAAGATGATGATGACGCACCTCTAAGAGAATCATGTCGGCTGTTTGCACCTCAATTACTAATCCAGATCGCAATCGACACCTTCAGTTCAACCGGTTGGACGTTTGCGCTTTAAAGTTAGCTTTTTTGGAAATTATTCATTGTCAACCTAGCATTTATGAATCAGAACACCGTGATTAAATGCGCTTCAACTAAAACGTAGCTCATTGTGCTCGATTTTCCCGGGCAACGGGACAAGCCTTTGTTTCGCAGATTGTTGCTCACCTAGCAACGTGAAATTTGTTTATACAATAATGTCCTTTGTTGAATGTCCCGGAGAGATTGTCGGTGGGAGCTGCGAGAACGTGAGTGATTTTTTTTTCCGATAGGAGAAGTGTGAAAAACTTTTTCTGGTTGAAATTACCCACACTTCTGCTAACCATGTGTTGCAACCATCGATGGTGGGTGACGAGAAAGACGGTGACGATGATAATAACGGCGGTCGCTGCAGCAAGCACAAGCCGCTCAACCACATGATGCACATGCACCGTAGGTAAACTGGTGAGTGGTGAACGAGAACAAAGAGATCTCCGACGGTACACTGTTGTTGGTCTGTTAAACGCTGCCTGGTGTTGGTTGGGGGAGGTTCGTTGTGTGACGAGATTATTCTGTCCCGTCCGGATTCTTTGAAGTCATAATATCCTACGAGGAACACAATCTATGTCAGGAGGAACAATCAGCAGCAGCAAATTGTTAGCGGCGAGGAAAGCTGTGCGCATACATTGTTAGTGTATTTACAGATTCCGAGAACAAAAGAGAGATTTCGATTAGTGTTGCGGAGAAAACAAACCGTGTTGGGACTAAGCATGGCTGTAGTGTGTTTGGGAAGTGATTACGGCAACTGTTCTTAACTTTTTTTCGATTGCTTTCATTTAGTCACTAGGGTGAAATTGGAACGGTTTGTGATATCTCTTTTTTCAAATTTAGAAAATGTGAAACAATTTTTCTAAAAACTGATTTGACTTAGAGCTAGTGAATTAAATTTGCAATTGTGTATTGTAAAATATGTACAATATTTTTTCTCAAATTTCCGAGAACCGTTTTTAAGCAAAACATCGTTGGACTAATTGTGGAGGTGTAGAATTTTGCTCTCTAAGATTTCAATTTTTTAGTGTGAATGTAATGTTTATTTATTCCGTAGTTCCTTATATGTTGAAAATTATTTCCTAAGATGACTGAAAGCTGAAAACCAGCACATACAATAAAATGTAAAAACTAAAGATTGTACTCGAAAGAAATGCAACACTTTCTTGTGTATATAACCTTTTATTGCATGGGTAAAAATTGATCCCAATTTGAGTGATTTCATAGAGGTAAAGTTAACAAGTGCAAAATTTCATCACAATCTTTCAAGTGATTATTGAGATGCACTCTAAAGCCTTTGTAACAACCTTATTTATTTGAATAGAATCAATCGACCCGTCTCTGACAGAGCCAGCTCAATGAGTGATATACATCAATTGTCCCACAACCAAAGTTACGAACGTAGAACCTTATACTCGCGGTCTTCTTGAGGTTAATGAAAATAACAATTTAATAGGGTGGGAGGATAAGCGTCAATTTAAAGTAAGGTTTATATAACACATTTATTTTAAATTTTAAATCATCTAATTATACACTGATAGGCAAAATAAAGCGCCCACCTTCTTCCCTTTTTTTTTCAATTTCTTCCTCATTTACTGGTTCAAATTAAGGCAACACACATTGTAGTTTTTTTCGTTTTTTATTTTTTATAATTCTTATTTTTCACTTATGGAATACTGAAAAAAAAGGAGTTTTACTCTAAAGAAAAAAAATCAATTTGTGTTGAAAAAACAGTGACAAAATAAAGTGCCCACTTCAAAAATCGATATGTTTTCGATAAGTTTCCATTGAAGACCCTCGATTGTTTATGTTTTGATATTTTGACATGTTTTGAAGCAAACGGCTCAACCTTGTGTATTTGTATACGTGATCGCATTTGATTCAATTGAAAAAAATGGAGAACGCAGTGCTTTCGAAAGCAATTCCCTTGTGTATCCGAAAATTGGTCGTTCGTGATGTGCAAAACGGTGAATCGCACCGGGCTATCGCTAAGAAGTACAGTATCAGCAAGGCAGCGGTTGGCAAAATTTTTCTGAAGCTTAAAACGTTTGGATCAGTGGTGGATCGCCCTGGCAGAGGCAGGAAGCGGAAAACGGATGCGAGAACGGACACCAAGATCATGCGCGAAGTCAAGAAGAACCCGAAGGTAACTGTCCGCGAGATCCAGGAAACCCTTCAGTTATCAGTTTCCGGTCGAACTGTTCGTCGCCGTCTCGCAGCACAGGGGTTGAATAGCAAACTTGCCTGAAGCGCCCATTTATCAGCAAGGCAAACAAAGCCAAACGGCTTAAGTTTGCTATGGAGCATGCTGATAAGCCCTAGAGTTCTGGAAAACGGTTCTCTGGACGGACGAATCAAAATTCGAGCTGTTTAACCGAAAGCGGCGGGTTCGTGTTTGTGCAGATCGGGAGAGGAGCTTCAGGAGCGCCACATCCAAGGCACGATGATGCATGGAGGAGGAAATGGATGGTCTGGGGTGTTTTCGTGGGTGGAGTGGGAAGCATTGTGAAAATCGACGGGATAATGACGGCAGATTCTACATCAACATCCTGCGAGAAAATCTGGAGGTTTCGCTGATCCAGACGGGCCTTGAAGAGAAGTTCGTATTCCAGCAGGACAACGACCCGAAGCATACTGCCAAGAAGACCAAGTCTTTCTTCCGGTCTTGTCGGATCAAACCGCTGGAATGGCCTCCACAAAGCCCGGACCTCAATCCCATCGAGAATTTGTGGCGATTCTCGATGCCAGGTTGACAAAACTGGTGTTACCAATAAAAATAACTATTTTGAAGCCCTGGACGCGCCTGGGAAGAGCTAGATCCACAGCACCTAAAGAACCTGGTCGAGAGCATGTCGAAGCGCCTGCAGGAGGTCCTGAAGGCCAAAGGAGGACACATCAATTATTGAAATGCTTTTTATTTTACTTTAATTTATGTTTTCTGTAGCCTAAATGAAGTGGGCACTTTATTTTGTCACTGTTTTTTTTTCAACACAAATTGATTTTTTTTCTTTAAGTAAAACTCCTTTTTTGCAGTATTCCATAAGTGAAACTAAAAAGAATATAAAAATAAGATAATAAAAAAATACAGTGTGTTTACTTAATTTGAACCAAGTAAATGAGAGAAATTGAAAAAACGATGAGGTGGGCAACTTTATTTTGCCTATCAGTGTAATTCATAATCACAAATTTTGTTTTACTTTTGACTTATGATATTTTTAAGAAAAAGAACCAAAACAAAAACATAAAAAACTAACTTTCTAAAGCCTGTCCACGTTAAATTTCGGACAGCGAAATAATAGTAGAAAAGACAATTCATCAAAACCGATTGTTTATTTCACAATAATAGAGTTATATCTTCATGAGAAACAGCTGATAAAGATACTAATCTTTCTTTCTGTAAAATTGTCAAGCTTTCTGTGTAACACCCGCCATCAGGTTCCGTACGGAATCGCCCACCGTGAGGATTCTCCATCTTCTCTTGAAATTATTGGTACCGTTTGCTTTCTTCTTAGTTTCGCAGAGTTTCCGCTTAACTAGAGCCCTGTACTTCTCTATTGGGCAAAATGCTGGGCAGTTTGGTGGATTGGCTGTTTTTGACACTGTTTTACCTCTTGGACCTTATACCATTCCAGAACGAATTTCGCATAGTGACAAGAGGCCAAATCAGGCCAAAACAGAGCTGGAGTGTTGTGGCTTCTGATGATCGGTAGCAACCGCTTTTGCAAACATTTGTTCTCGTACACATCATTATTGATAGTGCCGGTACAGATGAAATTTTGAGATTTCCGACCACAGCTACAAATGGCTTGCCAAATCAAACACTTCTTCGGGATTCGGACACCTTTTTTGTTCGAAATATTAGACAAGAGTTGCTGTGACAAACAATTGTAGGTGTGGTCGCGCAAAACTAGGCCAGTCGCACAGGTGGATCTTGAAATAGTTGGGAACTGAATGGCCGGGGAACTGGCGTTGATACCCAAACAACCCAGTGGAAGAGACGCGAAGACGACCGACTCCATCAACGCAAGGAAAATGAGCGATTATTACAAGCGCAATCCGAATCATCTGATTTGGGATGTGGTCAAGAAGGTCAATTCATCCGTCTGTTTCGTCCAGCAGACTATGAAGCGGGCCGGACTTCATGTTTTCATGGTAAGGAAGGTGCCTTACCGAACCGATAAGCAGAATACGGTGACCGAATCCCACAACAGGAAGCTGGACCGTGAATGGTTGGTGCAGCCGAAATGTATCGTGATGGACGTCGACACGTATGTACATCAGAGCGGAATTTTTCATCAGCAAGTCCCGCCTGGATGCTCCAAAGAAGTTCCGGAAGAAAGAGGTTGACAATTTTGCCAAGAAGTACCTGATGGGGTATGCGATCTGTGGTTGTGGTATTTTAGCAAGCCGTACCTGTAACCAAAATAACAACGTGTCTATGTAGAACTAGTCCCCAATGTGTATTTTGGTTGATCTTGTTTCCTTTAGGGACAAAAAACTTGAGTCCGGCCATCACTGGTTGATTCCGATCCAAACCATTACTGATGCTAATTTCTGTCGCCTGGTAAGCACACCGGCATGGGTTCATGATCTGGCAACCAAACATTGTCATTCTTTTTATTCACGAACTGCTGTAAGGTGAAGAATTTCTCGTTGGAAAACACGATACTTGCAAACCTTCCTTCCAAGGCCCTCTGCAGCGGCGCCTCCGATCTTTTATCCTGTTCTTGTATCTACCTCACCACAAATCCACCACGACTCCACAATGAACCTGTCATGTTTTGGCCAGATCTTGTAAGCTGTCATTACAATAAAACAGTGCCACAGTCAGTGGTATGAAACCAACGGGATTCAGTTTATACCGAAAAAACTCAACTCACCCAACTGTCCCCAGCTTAGACCGATAGAGATATTTTGGGCTATTATGAAGAGGAAGCTGAAGGTGAATGGCAGTGTTGTCAAAAGCATCCAATTGAGAAATTGCCAAAACGATGGATGAGAATAATGTGCGCCGGTTGATGAAACGTATTCCGGGAAAAGTCCGCAAATTTCTTCAAAATCGAGAATAATTTGGTTTTTTGTATTTTCCCTCTAAAGTTCACATAAAGGCAAACATTTAAGTTAAAAAAGAATATTTTTTTGGTAATGTATATACGTCTATATTCCAATTCATACTGGACTACACCTTATTGAGATGTTTGATATATTGCTTAAACTTTGCTTATCGAAGGACTTTGCACAGCTTGCTCTCCTTCTTTCATCTTTCGATTCCAGCACGTCCATTCGTCAAGATACCTCCAACCTTATTTCGACACATTTGGATTGGGACACAAAACCTTTACGAGAGGCGTTGAGTTGCAGCTGCTCTATTTTTTCAAATAGTTACAGTCAGTTCAACGAAAATTGAACCTAAGAAATATTTATATATATTTTTTTACTGTCGCTTTACACCTCGGTAGAAGGGTACATTCATGTCTTACGAAATTATTATTTTGTTAATCTATTTCATGTACAATATTTCCAGTAATTCTTTTCACACTCCACTCATTTCGTCCTCCTAAAATCTTATTCCTCAACTTCTGTACTTCTCCTTTCAAACCAACGGAGCTGCTTCAGCTTTCCTGCTAATTGCGATTATTCTACTCTTCTTATCTCTGTTATTTTATCCTTCTTTTTTGTTTTTCTCTTTCTCCTTTTCTTCATCTGCTAATCTGCTTCCAATATTTTCCTGTTTGTTTCTCTAAGTGTTCAACTTCTTGTGCTTTCGCTCTTCCGATTGTCTTTTTTTACTTCTATTCATCCACTTGGTTCGCTTCGATTGTTTTTCGTTTCTCCCATTCACGTTGTCCTCTTCTATTTCTGGGTTTTTTTTTCCGTTAGGGCGAATCTGCAATTGAGAGACTTTGATTACTTTCGCTTTCATTCATATTCCATTCAGCGTTACGTTTTTCATTCAACTATTTGTAGAATGTGGAGCCAGCACTGTTGTGTTTCTATCTGC